>JABUQX010057603.1:0-15000 GCA_015478945.1 Trachelipus rathkii
TATGAATAGCGAATTTGGCCGTACCTCAAATAAATCATGTTAATAGTAGGTTTAAATTACTAGACATCTTATTTTACTTTGCATCTCTCATTTTAGCATGAATATGCAGAGTGCATTCGGCAAAAAAATGAGGAAAAAAGCGAGTAAGTAGAGGGGCCATCATCACAGAAAGTATTATTATTATTATTATTATTCATTACTATTATTATTATTATTATTATACTTATTATATTCATTAATTAAAACATTATTATTAATTACTTATTATTTACTTATAAATTGATCATATTATTATATATTATTTATTACTATTAATATATAATTATCATGATTATTTTCATAATAATATTTATCGATTCTTCCTGCTGTCATGTTTGACTAGTCATGTTTCATGCAACCTCGAAGCCAACAGCTCTTAAGAGGACTTAACTTCGGCAATACATACTCTACGTACAAGTATCGTTTCTAGTTCACCCTGAGTATTTTATAAACAATGACGGGACCATTCCGACTGTATTTCAAGTATGGATTATGTAACAAAGTACTATTCAATCCAGTGTCATTGAGCATCTCCATACATTGTAGGCAAACTAAAGTTTAACCACATTCTTCCCCGTCATATGATCCTGACAGTAAATCATTTGCCTGCTACTGACCTAGTATATATGGTGGGCATATGTTTAACAGTTTCATTTACAGTCCTACGTAGTGCGCATACATGATAATTATTTTGGAACTTTTTTTTTTCAGTGCGCACAATATGTGATCCAGTTGATTGCTTTACAAATAACGGGATGAAAAACATTGCAAATCGAGTATTATATATGGAATCAGGCCACCTAGCCGTGAAATTACGCAGTATTTTATTATCTGCTAACAGATTAAGTCCATTTCCAAGAAAAAGATTTTCACCTTTTTGTTGACCAGTTGTTATTATTTTAATTATTTGTTCTTTTATATTATTATTATTATTATATTATTATTAGATTAATATTATTATTATATTATGTATATTTTTATTATATTATTATTATCAAGTTAGTATTATTATTATTAATTTGCTAATTTATTTATTATCAATTTATTATATTATTATATTAATTTATTATTATTATTGATTTATTAATAATTATTATTTATATTTCTATTATTATTATTATTATTATATTATTATATATTTATAATATTATTTATATTATTTAATATTTTAATTATTAATTATTATTTATTTATATATTATTATTTATTATTATTACTATTATACTGTTTATTTTTAATGTTATTTTAATCTTAAGATACTGTTTAATACTTTAAATTATGCTGTTTATATATTTAGTTAGTTAGTTAGCTTAGTAGTAATAAGTCTTAGATTTATTGTTAAGTAGTTATTTGCTTTAATATTAATTATTATTTTATTGATTATTATTAATTTTATTATTTATTATTATATTATTATAGTTTATTATTTTTATATTATTAATTTATATTATTTATATATTTTTATTTATTATCATTTTTATATATTATTATAATTTTATATTAATTTCTTTATAATTATAATTATTATGTTATCATTATTATTTAATTTTTTATAATTATTTTATTATTTAATTGTATTATTTTATTATATTTATTATTCTTATTATTATATTACTATTATTATTTCTTATTTTATTATTAATTATTTTTAATTTATATTATTTATATTATTTATTATTATTATTATTATTATTTATAATTAATTATTTATAATTATATTATTATATTAATAATATTAATTTAATTACTTTATTTATTTTATTGAGTTATATTTTTGATTTGCATATAATAATTATTTTAATATTACTGCTTCTTATTTGCATTATTACAACTTAGGTGATACATTGAAATTTCGTGGACGGGTTATCGCCAATTTTATTCTTCATTGATATATTGATTGTGCCTGATTCCCAAAAAATGTAATCCGGTTTTTGCCGATATCACATCATGTATTTGTAAAATATTGTGTGCTAACACAGCGTTTTTTAAAAATCTCATGAATTTTTTATAATTTCTCGGCGAATGTTCGATCTTATCAATTATTTAGATCAACTGTTTTCACGTGAGAAATCTTTGTAAGTCTAACCTATTTTAGCACGATCATTTTACAGTATTAAAGCAATATGGAGTTTTTGGTTAAAAATAATATACATTTTACAGACAAGGTCCCATAAGCATAGCTCATTTATTAACTGATATCTTATATGATATGTATTGAGAAGAAATTATATTGCAGATATATATACTTACAAATTAATATCTTGTAGTGGGTGAAAAATAAAGCTTATTATAATCTATAATAGATGATTAAATTATATTATTATATACATGAAGTATTTAATATACCTGAGTATATTATACCTTAAAATTATAATAAATATTTAAATCGAAGGGTTATAGCTGGTACAGTAAGCTTATTTAACGAATAATGTGATGGAGATAAAAATATATTATAAAAATATGAATATTATGTATAATTGATGAATTAGATGAGAAGGGTAGAGAACATCTCAAAAATCACAAATGATTATTGATCATGTCTTCTGATAATATAGTAAGTTACAACATTAATACAAATATGAATAAAGCCTACGGCACATAAAAATATCATAACAACAAATGCAAGTTAACCATTAAGGGCATTGGACATTAGGTCAGTGTGAACAATAGGTGTCACAGATGGTAGTAACTTTCTCTCATGGACGTTCTTCTGTGAATAGAGCGTTCCTGAGAATTATCCCTCAATCAAGCTCCAACAAGTAAGTCGGCCAATCATAGTATGGTATATAATCACACACTGAACCAACTGGTATATAAATTCCTTCCATGTACCTTCATGTTATGATGGAAGACGATCTTCTGGCTTGATAT
Source organism: Trachelipus rathkii (assembly GCA_015478945.1). Classification (NCBI taxonomy): domain Eukaryota; kingdom Metazoa; phylum Arthropoda; class Malacostraca; order Isopoda; family Trachelipodidae; genus Trachelipus; species Trachelipus rathkii. The sequence goes on from JABUQX010057603.1 coordinate 2,911, forward strand.
TCACCAATTCTTTCCTGTCAGCAATCTTAAAACTATACATGAAATGCACAATCCGAGATTGATAATTGGTTATTTCCAATAAAATTTTTGTGAGGTGAGAATGTAAAGTAGTGCAAGCTTATATACTCATTTAAACATCTCATGCCAAATGGTTAAAGCTGGTCTTAGCGCAGGTTCTTGTACTCGAATAGAGTTTTAGTGGTTCTCGGACTTTTCCCGTTTCCCCAGAAAATTCTAAAACTACATCTGAAAAAGCATATCCACCACGGTCGTGGGTATCATTTCAAACACAGTCATTGAGTGCTAGCCAAAAGCCAGCATCAAACAGACGCGAGTGTCCGTATTTTGTGGGCATTTCAAAAATTATCACACAGACTGTTTTTCTTCTACGGTGCCCTCTAGATCAGAAACATTGAGCCATTTTTTTATTATTAGCGGAAGACATTTACCATCAATGCGCAGGTCACTTCACAAATTTGTTTCATCAAACCAGAGTTTATGTGTAGGTGGAGCGTGTAGATTGATGTTTTCTCTCTGTGCTAGAGGTTCACGTGCGATGTTCCTGTCACCTTGGCGTCAAGGTTCGCCTTTCGCGTAGTCATTCTCTTTTGGTCTATTGATCTTTCTCACCCCGGCTATCTCCAATAGCACAGGAAGCTAAGAATATTTGGATCTGCTAACCTGGCCCTTGTCCTGACGAGCAGAATGTTTACCATTTTTGACGAGATACGACGATTCACTCTCAACACAATCCAATTGTACCTGATATTGAGCAGCTTCTCTCCAAAAACAGTACTTGTGATATATTTGCAAACTCCTACTCTCATCTTCACCGTACGAGTACCTTGGCTGGAAGCCGAAGCAGTACATGTTGCCGTTTGTGCAGACAACATAACACTGTTAAATCGAGCTCTATGTAATAGATGCTTTACCAAACAGTCGCCCACTCTCGCGTAGAGTAGTACGTTTGGATGTGCAGAGTTTAAAAATAGCTAATAAGAGTAGTTAGGCCCTTCATCACATATCACTGCACCAAGGTTTACTATCAAAGTATACCATCTGGTTATCTAGAAGAAACCTCCACAGCTCAGTCTTCTTGTTGTTTTTACGAATTTAAAAGATGTACTACCTGCTCACATAGTCTTGATTTGTCATGCAACCTCCGAAGCCAATCAGGACTCAGTGATGGACATTACTTCAGGATAATACCAACTCTCGTTTACAATATTCGCTTCATTTAGTTACTCCTGGGTAAACTAATTGACGGTGACATACCGACTTGTATTCAGATGTGATGACAATACATTTCATACTCATTAGGTCATTGGTGCATCGTCATACAGTGTTAGTGCAAACTATAAGTTACCACATGCTTCCGCCAATGACCGACATGTAAACTTGCTGCTACTGATTAGATATAATGTGGGGAGTGGTGTAAACGTCTATACAGACTCTCTAAACGTTAGTGCGCAACATAGAATTTTGTCTATTTCTAGTACTACGCCCATCATAATATAGCGGATCCATTGATTGCCCACAAAAACGGGCGATTTGCGAAAACAGCATAAATCCTGAAGATTTATATATTTTATGGAATCAGTGCACTACTTGCCCCTGAATAATTAACTATTATATCTGCTATACAAAAGTCCATCATCCAAAGATAAAAATTTCACTTTTTTGTTCGACTATTTAGTGTATTTATTTTAATATGTATCTCTTTTATTTATTATTATTATTTATTATTTAAATTCATTATTAATATTTTATATTATTTAATATATTTTATTATTTATTATTATCATTTATTCATATTTATTATTATTTATTATTTTTATATATATTATTATTTATTATATATTATAATTATTTTATTAATATTTATATATATTATTTATTATTTTATATATTATGTATTATTAATTATTATTATATATTATTTCTTATTATTATTAATTATTATTATTATTTATTATTAATTATGTATTTATTATATATTGTATTATCTAAGACGTCAGTTTTTTAGTTTATTATTACTTTATTATTTATTAGATTGTTAATTTATTAATTATTTATTATTTTATTAATTATTATTATTATTAGTAGTTAGATTTATAGTAGTTAAGTAGTATAGTAGTAGTTGCTTATAGTAGTATTGACTATTTATTTGATATTTATTATATTATTAATTTATTATATATATTTATTATTATTCATTATTTATTAGTTATTATTATTAATTTATATGATTATATTTTATTATATTATATGATTATTTATTAATTTTATTATTATAATTATTATTATTATTATTATTATAAATTATTTATTATTATTATTATTAATTATTGATTTATTTATTTTAGTTTATTATATATTATTATTATCTATTATTTATTATTATTTTTTTATTATTAATTATTATTATATGTGATTATTACTATATATATTAATATTTAATTGTATAAATATTATATATTATATTTATAGTATTAATTATATATATTATTATAGTGTAATTATTATATATTATGTATAATATATAATATAGTTATATATAGTATGTATATATATATTGTATATAAATATATATATTATATATATATAATATATAGTATATATATTATATATAATATTTATATATATATTATTATATACTATTATATATACATAATATTATTATATACAGTATTATTATATTTATAATTATATATATAATTTATATATATAGGATTATATATATATATATTAATAGTATATTATATTTATATTATATTTTGATATAATATATATATATATATATATATATATTATAATATAAATTATATTAGATATATATATATAAGATCCTATATATATATATAGCCTTATATATTATATCCCATATATATACATGATATATATATATATATTATATATATAATATATATGGCTATTTTATAGTTATTATATTAATAGTGATATAATTATATATATATATATAAATATATATATATAATATATATATATATATATATATTTAAATATATTATAATAATATATACTATTATATATATATATTTAATATACTAGATATATATATATATATATATATATTATATATAATATATATATATATATATATATATTATATATTATAGTATATATATTTATTATTATATATATATATATATATATATATATTATATATAGTGATTTTATATATATATTAGATATAATACTTATATTATTATATTAATATATATTTATATAATTTAATATATATTTATATATATATATATATAGGTATAATTATATTTATTATAAGTATATATATATATAATATATATATATTATATATATATATTATATATAATATACTATATATATTTATTTATTATTAATTAAATACGCTACACGGCATTTTTCAGAGGTGCTCTTGGGTAACAGGAACAACCGACGAAGGTCAAGGAACGCCGACAGGCGCACAACATGCTTCTTACGACAAATTTGCAATAAGACGAAAATTTTTTTATTTTTTTTACTCGCGCCAGGACTCGAACCATCGACAACAGCGTCCGCAGTTACACAATATACAGGAGGCTCTTATTTTAGACCACTAATTCCATCCGGCCTCGCAAGAAAAAGAACTTCATCTCGGAATGGTTTTCAAATCTCCTGCTTCAATATCACTGCTTTGAAGCTCGACACTCATTTAAATCCACAGAAGGGTGATTGGAATCTTTGCTGGGGCTAAACGGCGTTCTTCTGGGTGCTCCTGGGTTACAGGAGCAACCAACCAAAGTCAAGGAACACGGTCATGCGCTACACTTGATGTCTTGTTGCGACAAATTTTTTTGCCATCTATATAAGACGAAAAAATTTCACTTGCGCCAGGACTCGAACATCGACAACAGTGCCGCCGTTAGACAATGTTAGATGGTGGAGCTTGGTACACTAGTCCGATTCAGCCATCCCTAGAAAAAAAACGCATCTTGAAAGTTTCAAAATATCCTGCGCCTCTCGAAATCATCTTATGCCGCGGGTTGAAACTCGATACCTTTTAAATCCATAAAATGATGCTGGAACCCCTGCTGCGGGCTACACGGCATTTTTTAGGGGTGTTCATTAGTGTTACAGGAGCAACCAACAAAGTCAAGCAACGCCCGAAATGGGCACAATATGCTTGTGTCAGCAAATTTGCAATAATAAGACGAAATTTTTATTTACTCGCGCCAGGACTCGAACCAACGAAAACAGCGTCGCCGTTAGACAATGTACAGGAGGCTCTACTACTAGTCCGATGCGCCTCTCCAAAAAAGAAGTCATCTCGGAAAATTTCAAAGTTTCCTGCTTCGATTCCACTGCTTTGAAAGATCTGCTACTTATTTAATCCACCGAAGGTGTGGTTAGAAACCCCTTGGGGCTACACTGCCAATTTTCAAGGGGTGCCTCATGCGGTTACAGGAGCAGCCCGACCAAAGTCATGGATCGCCGACATTCGAACAACATGCTCGTTGCGAGAAATTTGCAATAATAAGACGAAAAAAAATTTAACTCGCGCCAGGACCCAAACCATCGACAACAGCGTCGCCGTTAGACAATGTTCACAGGCGAGGCTCTGACTACTAGTCCATCGACAACAGCGTCTCAGAACAGACATTTCAGAACAGTTTTCAAGTCACCTGCATTCGACATCACTGCCTTTGAAACTGCTACTTATTTACACACAGTTTAGAGGTGGCTTGGACTTCCCAGTATATTTATATATGATATATATTGAGTATATATATATTGAGATATAATGAGTAATTTTATTTTATATAATATTAATTTAAATATAAAATATACGTGATGGGGTTATAAAGGGTTTTATATATAACTGATATAATATGATACTAGGAGCCTAGCTAAAATATATTCTTATTATATATCATTATAATATAATGTATAATATATTAAATAATAGGTAGCTCATAGTATTATAAATTACATAATATTAATAATATAAAATATTAAGGGAGTGCTCTAATACTCATATATATTATAAGTATATATAAATTATATAATATAAATATAAAAGTATCTATATATAATGTTTATTATAAGCTATATAAATATATTATATTATATTATAAATATATGATGCATATATACAATAACTTTTAATTTCATTTCAGTAAATACCACTCTGAATTAGTATTTGCATAACAATTTGTATTTTCTTATTTTTGCCGACCTAACTAAAATTTTACCAAAATTACAAATGTTATTTGTTTTATTTGTATTCGCATAATATTTTATATTGCAGAGATGTAATATAAAAAATGTCATTAAAAAAAATTACGATCCGAATTTATTTCTCTATCAATTTGATAAGATAACTTACATAAAAAGAGTTTATAGCTATAAAGCCTTTAACCAAGACCATTCAAATGATTTTGATATATGAACATATAGGATTCAGTGCAATGCCAAATTCAGGAGAACCATTCTGTGACAAAAGTTGAAAAACTTATTACTAGTATTGTGCAATCATTTTTCTAAAAGATCTAACATTGAAAAAAAGTTTTTTTCTAACTAGTAATATTATATTAATACTTAATATTAATATAAAAAGATTTAAAAATACAAGATAAAATAATCTTGAATAATGAAAATTAAAGTATTTTATGTCTCAAGTTATGTCAGAAATTCATCTACTTACCAGTCAATAGGAGTTTTATTACACGAGAAAACGAACAATTTTTTTCGGTTTGTTACCCGTTTACAGAAATTCCTTTATAGTTGTTAATGGAGAAAAAACATTTTACTATCATCTATTGAGTAAATAGATTTGAGAATTTTGCTAATTTGAAGTAATTGCTTCAGAGATTGCAAAACATTCTGCAACATCTAAAATTGAAGTAGATAAGAATGCAGAACCTGCTGCAAGACTTAAGATAAAAGAAGCTATGAATACAAAACCTGCAACCTCTGAAGCATCTTCTAAAACAGAAGTTGATAAGAATACAAAACCTGCAACCTCTGAAACAGATGTAAATAAGAATGAAAAACCTATTGCAACATCTAAAATAGAAGCAGATAGAGAAAAATCTGTTTCACCCTCTAAACCTCAAACATATCAGAATGAAAAATCTGCCACAGCTTTAAAAGCAGAAGTTGGTATGAGTGAAAAACTATCTGCAGCAGACTCTAAAACAGAAGCAAATAAAAATGAAAAATCTGTTGTAGTTTCTAAAGCAGAAGAGATTGAGAGGTCGCCATTTTTCAAAACTTATTTGTTAGCATCGGATGCTTGTTTGAATTAGATATATTTTATGTGCATTTGAACTGCAGGTTAGAAGATCCAAGTTGTTACCCGTCTCAGCTGTTCTAGCTATTATCGTATATAAAGTCCTATTAATTTTGCTATCTTTAGCTATAAAGTTCTTTGATAAAAATTGCTTAAAGTAATGCTCTGCTTCTTATATTCTATTATATCTACCTAATGAATGTAGTTACAGTGATAAGGAAGAGTAAAGAAAGATCTTTCAATAAAGATTACTCTTCTTAACTTAACTTTGTAAAGTTACCACCATTCACCAATTAATATAGTGGCTTTCAAATGACTTAACTCTTGAAGCTTCATTGGAAGTATTAAAATATAAAACTGATAATTATAATTTAATCAGAGATTAAGAATCAAAAGATTAAATTTGTTCAATAGTGGTGCCTAAAATAATAAGAAATATATATACCATAATATATATATATAACTATATATATTATAATATATATAAAAAATTATAGCAATGCAGAATAATAATTACTTATATATAACAAGAGGGGAAAACAGGGGATTATGACATCACTGTAGTCGGTGCTACTTTTATGAAGAGATGGCTGATACTACTTGTCTTGTGGCAGAATAAAGAGGATAGGAGCCGGGCTGCAATGCTTTTTTTTTATGTGTACTGGTATCTGCGCTAGTGATATGTTGTTTAGTGTCAGTTTGCCAGAACGTTTGCACAGAAGGGCCTGCTGGAAGCCAGGGCAGAAGAATGAGCAGGAGAAACTCCATTCATTAGGATGGTGACAGAAAGCTTTTGATGACTCTAGGTCTAGTTTATTTAATTTATTTTATTATTTATTCTAAATAATAGTTTGTTATATATAATAACATATATATATATATATATATATATATATAATATATTTATATATATATATATATATATATATATATATATATATATACATATATATATATATATATATATATATATAAAATATATATATATATATATATATTTATATATATACCTCATACTTATATATATATATATATATATATATATACATATATATATATATATATATATATATATATATATATATATATATATATATATATATATATATATATATATATATATCATATACTTATATATATATATATATATATATATATATACACATATATATATATATATATAAGTAATAATGGCTTAATGTATAGCTAATTAATAAATAAATAAATCTCAAGTGATTTTATGGAGCCATCCCTAATTTTACTAAGGCACATTACTATGGGTATATATATATATATATATATATACTTTATATGTATATATATGTATATACTTACCTAATATATATATAACCATATATATATATATATATATATATATACAAGTTATATATATATAATATATATATATATATATACATATATATATATATAATATATAATAAATATATATATATATATACTCATATATATATATATATAAAGTTAACATATATATATATATATATATATAATATATATATATATATATATATATATATATATATATATATATACAAAGTTATTATATATATATATATATTATATATAATATACATATATATATATATATATATATATATATATATATATTATATATAACATATATATCTAGCTTTCCACAGTATATTTAAAGTGTATAAGAGTGGTTTCTGCAAGATATATATATATATATATATATATATATGTATATATATATATATATATATATATATATATATATATATATATATATATATATATATATATATATATATATATATATATATATATATATATAAATATATATATATGGTCATTGAGTGATAGAGAGTACAGGAGGTAAAAATAAGGTAAAGTATTTAGTAGTAAGGAGCCACTTATAGATAAGTAGCAGTAGGCTCGTATTATTAGTAGTGAATGTCCCAAAGGACAAAACAGATCACTAATAATATCGGTAAAAAGAACCTTTAGCACCCCTGAACATTAGTGATTATACTCACTCAGCAAGAGACACAAATACCACCAAATTTACATACTTTAGTGCCAACAGAGCAAATATTAGGAAATATGGCAGAGGGAAATGAAAGAGATCGAGAAAAGGAAGAAAGCAAGCCAAGTTGGATTACAGATCATTTTAGTATAGATAAAATGAAAGAACAAATACAGACATGGAATGAAGAATATAGGAAAATTAAAAAACTAAAAAAGAAGAGGAAAAAACAATTTTCTTAAAAGAGGAAAGAGGGAATAATGAGATGAGAAGAGAAGAAAAGGATGAGATCATGGGAGAAAACTATAAAAAAGATGTACGAGAAAATATGATACAAATAAAAATCAAAGGTCAAACTGATCATCAGATCAAAAACGCATTTCAAACTTCAGGAGCCATAGTCAAACCCCAGAAAATAGCCAATGTTAAAATAAGAGAGAGTGACCAAATCGAGAATAAACATCTGTATGAATGTTCGGACGTAGAATATCCGAGGAGTTATCGGAATTATAACCCATACAGCTATAAAGGCATAATTAGCAGAAAGCAGTCGCTTAGTAGGAGAAATAGAGGCAGTTATAAGAGCGTAAGCCCTGAGAGAAGACAATGACAATATTCAGAGCAAAGTACTGCATATAGAAGAAATAATTGATGGAGAAATTGCAGTCACTTTGAGAGAGGTAGACAGTACAGAAGACCAATCTATAGGCAAGATAGGAAAGGCCGCCTTAAAATAAAGTATAAAGTAAATGATACGATGAAAAATAGGCCAACAGAGAATGAAATCTCAGATGAGAATGAAAAGGTAATGACTCAAACCTCTTACGCTGCAATCAAATGGGATAAAGCGGATTCCTTTAGTATAGCTCTGAAAGAACTAAAGGAAAAGGGCGATGATACAACATCAAGCTCCAGTAATGAGATAGATGATAAAAAATTCGAAGTATATATCTTTTCGAAATTAGAAAAGTACTGCACAATTGGAGAAAGGAAAATAAGTCCTAAGAGAGAAAGTTTTACAGTGCCGAAGGTAATCGGATATACCTACCAAAATAGGCAAGAGCCCGCAAATAAGGAGAGCGGACCAGGCCCCGAGATGGAGGAAATCTCAGATAAAGAGGGGCAGAAATATGCGAAATCGAAGAGCAGAAACCTTCGTAGGAAAAGTAGAGCGTCACGAGAGCGTGCCGCACGTAACAGTGGTATCAATTAAGGTACCGCATGATCTAGAGTACCGTTACAACATATGGTAAATACGATACGGTCTCTAAATACAAAAAAAATATTTGTTTATTATTTATTCAATATAGTAAATATTTTTATTTTATTTTTCTCTCAAATTTTTAAATGATATGCCAAAATTTTACAGTATAATTTTAAGATGAGTAGTTAAAAAGAGTCAATTAATTTACTAATAAGGGATATAGGTAGTGTTAAACCTTTCCTTATATAAAACATAGTATTAATATATTTATATAGAGTGCCAAACTTATAAAAATCACAGTATTTTTGGATATATAAAGTGCCAAACTTTTATATATATATATATATATTTTATATATATATATTTATATATATTTTATTATATATATATATATATATATATATATATATATATATATATATATATATATATATATATATATATATATATATATATATATATATATATATATATATATATATATATAAATTGTCATATATATATATATATATATATATATATATATATATATATATATATATATATATATTTTGTTCAATATGTTGCAAGTTTAGGTAGATGCTTATTGTGCATCTAATAAATATCCGTGTTTCGGAGTAGCAAACATATGTGTATGTGTGTGTGAGCACACCATACCCAAAAAGATGAAAACACATAAATATAGAAATGTCTGTGGAAAAGTGTCGAATACAGGCCTTAAGAAGAATCAAAAGCGAACCTAGAAGTTAAATAGATTATATATGAACATCAGATCTGGCGCATAAAGCAAAGGTCAAGATCATAGGCCAAAGTGATGAAAATAAAGACGGTGAAACAATCTTCAAGAGGAAATGGACAACCACTTTTAAGCTATGAAGAAACCAGATCTAGTACTAAAATCGCGAGTAACCAAGGAATATTGGATTGACGAAGCTTACCCGCTCATCATGAAAATTATATATTATAAACTCATAAGGAGCCATGCAAAATAAGGAGCCATGCAGAACAGGGAGCACCTAAAAGTAATAGTAATTTAAAAGATTTAGCACAGGAATGGCACAAAATGAGAACAAACATGGCACAACATTAACTTTAGAAGCCTGAAAAACTGGCTCAAGTAGGAGCTTTAGATAGATAATGAAAGGGGCTAAAATGCTATAGAACCAGCCGCCGTGTGTGAAAAAAACACCATATTTACTGTTGTCTCTTGAAGAAAATTCCAAGAACAATGGAAAGGATAGAGGTAACCGCACTAGAATGGAGTACGCGTATAAAGGTTATAGAAATAGCCGCAGTGTGTGTAAAACACCCTATTTACTCTTGTCTCTTGAAGAAATACCAAAGATGATATGAGTAGCTTTGAAGAAGATTCCAAGAACAATGGAAAGGATAGAGGAAACCACACTAGTATTGAACACGCGCATAAAATTTTCAATTTCAAAAGTACCTACATGGAATACCAAAGATGAAAAATACCTTTGAAGAATCCCCAAAGTACTTAAGAAAAATACCGAAGATGAAAATACCTTTGAAGAATCCCGGAGAAGAGATTAAAATAAATACGAGGAATGCCAAAGATGACAATGCCTTTGAGAAAAAAGTCACAAAGAAAATTTAAAGTGCCCACGAAGAACACTGAAGAAGGTAATGCCTTCAAGGAATATCGCTGAAGAAATAAGTAAGATTCTAGAATCATTTGCGATCCAAAAGATGTAAAAGGTTTCAACCTTGATATGGAGCACGCGCGCAAAAAGCTCAAGATTTTCAATATTGTAAAGGAGCAGAGAGCACAAGATTTTTAATATTGTAAAGGAGCAAAGAGCTAAACATTTTTAATATTGTAAAGGAGCAAAGAGCTCAAGGTTTTTAATATTTTAAAGGAGCAGAGAGCTCAAGATTTTTAATATTGTAAAAGAGCAGAAAGCTCGAGATTTTTAAATATTAGATATATAGGCAACAGAAAGCCACTCCACTACTCATTTGATTAATTAACAGAAGCATTTATAAAAGAAATACTCATCACGCTAGTTAAAAACAAGATTAAAAAATAATTTTACTTGAAGAAATAATTTTAATTGGAGAAATGATTTTTTAGGAAGAATAATTTTAAATTATTAGGAAGAAATAATTAATATAGGCCGCCATAATCCCTTTAAAAAACCGTTGGGGATATGTCGAAGAGTATTAAGAAAATATATTACTATACCGCATATTCAAACGGATACTTTGAAAAAGGGTGCGATGGGAATCACGAAGATGAAGATTAGTTCTGTCCCAAGCTCACTCACTTATTTGACTGGGAATGAGCATAACATACAACCGTCTGATATAGTTAAGAGCAAGGTTAATTCTGTCCCGACCTTACACGCTCATTTAAATGAGAATGAGCGTAGCTTACATCTATCTGACCACAGTTTAGATAAGGATCTTTCAAAGCAAAAGAGACTTTAAATCAAACCACTCTGATCATACCAGATATTTTGATCACGATGGAAGGGATAGGGATAGTCCATTCGTTATGATCATAGTTCCGATCTAGAATGAAGAGTACCTATTGGGGAAGTATTGATGATTTGTACATAACAGCATTGTACCACACAGTCT
>JABUQX010057603.1:22500-25000 GCA_015478945.1 Trachelipus rathkii
ATAGTTGTACTGTAATATAGACCGCCTCGATGGAACTACTAATTAACTAAATAATTTTAATTTTTAATAAACAATTTTATTTAGATTATATAAATTTTTGATTAAATTTTGATTTTAGTAAATTTTTATTGTTAAAATTAAAGAGGGGCAAACTGAAAAGATGGTATTGCTCAATATTGAAAACCATAATTACTAAATAACAGGATATAAAAATAGATTAAATAAGAGATTAATATAAAATTAAAACGATATTTCATCATTTGGAAAAACCATTGTGCCAGCAAAATAATTTAATAATTCTTATTTAATATTTTTATTTATTTTTGATTTTTCCAATTTCACAATAGCAACTTTTCATATATAAATTTTCTTCTGAATATTAATTTGGAATTCTAGATTTCATAAGAACTCACAGGATGTGTTTCCTATGAAAACAGATAATAAAAAACTAGTAAACAACCCACTGTGTATATAAAGAAGGAACGAAGCATCAGAGCTCATTCCGACCTCCATAAATTAAATATACAAAAGAAAATAAACAGAATTTAAAGTAACTATAAATTCAAACTTAATAAATTTAAAATTTATTTTAAACATAGAAAAATTCTTAGACTCAGAAATTTTCGTAAAAAATTATTTGAACTTAGAAAGTTTATGAAATAATTTCTTAGAATTTATTTTAATTTTTAAAACTTCATTCGTAGAAACTCATAATAAGTATAACGCGTAAATTTCATTCGTCTTAACTCATAAATGCGTAAGTAGAAATTGCAATCGATATTTTAAAGTTAATAATAATTCAAAATAAATATTATTATTATTTGTAAGCCAAATTAAATTTTTATTGTTATTATTTGCAAGTCAAATTCATTAAAAAAAAATTATTATTATTATTTGTAAGTCAAATTAATTAAATAAATTTTATTATTATTATCTGCAATTCAAATCAATTTTATTAAATTAAATTTTATTATTATTGTTTGCAAGTATTTTTAAAATTATTTTGAAGAACTTCATTTTTATTTGAAACTTTCTAATTAAAAAAATATTTAATTTTTAATTTTGTTTTCAATTTAAAATTGATTTTTGATTTTCAATTTAAATTTTAAAAGTTTATTTTTATTTCAAAGGATTCAATTTTGACTTTTTAATTGTATTGCAAAGTAATTAAATTTAATTGAGAAAGAGAAATTATGATTATAATTTTAAATTGTGTCTCAGTTTGAATTTTAAAATTTTATTATTTCAAAGTTCTTCAATTTTAACTTTTCAATTTCATTACAAAGTAATTAAATTTAAAGCTTAAATATTGCTTTGAAATATATTGAAAAAAATTCATCTTGAATAATAATAATAATAATAATAATAATAATAATAATAATAATAATAATAATAATAATAATAATAATAATAATAATAATAATAATAATAATAATAATAATAATAATAATAATAATAAAGCAATAATGACAATTATAACAACACACTTCCAATATACTGATAATAATAATCTAAAATAAAAACAATAATAATAATAATAATAATAATAATAATAATAATAATAATAATAATAATAATAATAATAATAATAATAATATAATAATAATATTAATAATAATAATAATAATAATAATAATAATAATAATAATAATAATAATAATAATAATAATAATAATATTAATAATAATAATAATAATAATAATAATAATAATAATAATAATAATAATAATAATAATAATAATAATAATAATAATAATAATAATAATAATAATAATAATAATAATAATAATAATAATAATAATAATAATAATAATAATAAACATAGCATAGGTGTAGCGATTGTTATGACACCAGAAACATATAAAAGTGTAATAGAAACGGTATTAGTGAACGAAAGAATTATGGCTGTGACGTTGAAGAGTGGAGAGTCAAAATTGAGTATTATACAGGTCTATGCGGCATCAGGGAAGACCGGAGGAGAAGATAGAGTTTATGGAGACCCTGCAGGGTGTATATGATGGAAGAAGAGGAGGACACATAATAATTATGGGAGATATGAATGCACATGTGGGATTGAGGAGAGAAGGAGAGGAAGCAGCTGTGGGGGCGTTCGGAGTTGGAACAAGAAATATAGAGGGGGAAAGAATAGTTGACTTTGCTATAAGAAATGGTGCAGCGATCATGAACACCTTTTTTAAACATGGAGAGAGTAAAAAGTGGACATGGTACCGCTGGAATTCAGAAAACCAGGAATATATGGAAAAATCTATGATAGACCTAATGATATGTAATGATAAGAGGGTGTTTATGGATGTCAAAAGCATACCATCAGTGTCTCTGGATTCGGACCACAGACTTGTGGTGGGGAAGATAAGATGGAGACAAAGGAAGAAGCCGAAGAAAGTAACCAGAGAACGATACTGTTTTGAAAAATTAAAAGATGAAAACACAAGAGAAGATTTCAACAACAAACTAGTTAGAAAATATGAAGAAATCTCAG
>JABUQX010057603.1:30000-43975 GCA_015478945.1 Trachelipus rathkii
GATATATACTACTATATATATATGAATATATATAATAATATATTATATAGTATATATATATATATACTATATAAGATAACTATTAAGTAAATAATATAAATTATTGTATTATACTAGAACTTTATATCATATATAATAATATATAATATCTGAAAGGGATAAATATAAATATTATATAAAATATCATATATATGTTATATATAATAATATATATACTATATATATTATTAATATATACTATATTTAAATTAATAATTTAATTTTTAAAATTAAATCAATAAAAAAATTTAATCAAAATAAAACATAAATTAATATAAAATATAATATATATTAATATATAAAATTATATATAGTATATATTAATTATATATATATATATATATATACGTATATACCTATATAATAATAGATATAATATCTATCATATATAAGATATATAATAATATATATATATATATATATATTGATTCAAATAAAAGAATATTTTAAATTATATATATTATATATATATATATATATATATATATATATATATATAGTATATATACTATATATATTTATAATATATATATATATATAATATATATATATATAATATATAATATATATATATATAATATATATATATATGATAATTATAATATATAATAAATAATTACTTAATATTAAATATAAATATAATAAAATAATATATAAGTATAAAATAATATTAATAATTATACTAATATATATTATAATATTAAAAATATATATATATAATATGATATAAAATATATATATATAATAATATAATAGATATATATATATATATAGTATATATATATATAATATATATATAATATATACTTAATCATATATTATATATTATATTAGTATTATAATATAATAATAATATATATATATATATATTAATTATATATATAATATTATATATATATATAATATAGTAATATAATAGATATATAATATAATATATATATTATATTTCTAACATTAACTGCTATCCCACAACCCAAAATAAATAATAATAATTCTTCACAGATGGACTGCCCCCTAAAAAATTAAAAATAATAAAAATGAATTTAAAAAATATAAATCTAATTTAAATAAGCTCCAAAAATAGAAAAAAGTAATTTCATTTCCATAATAGCAATATCATAATTTAATTTATTATACTTATTACTCATAAAAATAATATATATAAAATATATCATTACCATAACTGATTTTCAAATACATAAAATATTTAATTTTTTCACGCTACGGTATGTTACTTAATATAGTTACTATCTCATTATTATACAATACCTACATATATATTAATTATACATATAATTAATCAGATATATAATTAATATAATACTAATAGTTAAGATTAATTATATAAATAATAAATTTAATATATATTATAGTTTATAGCGACTAGGAAGTATGACGATAAATAGCTGTAATGTAATATTATAATACTATATATTAATAATAATAATACCTAATATGAGTAATACTATATATATCATGGTCAACTATAAACTAATGAATGTGAAGTTATAGAGTATAAGCATTAGGTATAACTTATACTGATATACCGTAGTATAGGGTTAACATCAAGCTCAATCAAAATGATAGATATTAATAAACTGATATATATACTATAAGTAAATGTAAAGATGAAATAATCGCTTATCAAATATATGTGTATAAGTGCAAAATAATAATTTATAAATGTGTAATATTCATATATGAGTGTAAGTTCTCCACAAACATAACAAAACACATCTTATATATTTATAAATATCACCAATATCACTACTTTTATATACTATGAATTTCAAGTAAGTAATATTATATCGATATAGATGAACCATAAGCACGAGCTCTTACAATGAGATATATAAATGACGTATGATATATCGAGTATAAATAGGAAGACATGATCAACCAAGGGTACTTATAAAGGTAGAGGTGGCATAATAAGTAAGACAATAGGGATAGGTATCGTGTAGGATACGTACCGAACGTAAAGATACCTCATAGCGATATAACGTAGAGTTATAGCCTAGATCACATTATATAGAGAGTACATTACAACAAATATCATAGCACTATATTAGAGATTTCACCACTTGATATAATTGTCACTTCAAATCTAAGTGAGAATTAGTATATTATAGAGTTAGCCATTACATTTAATCATCAATATAGTACGTAGACAATATATTCATTATATTAAACTAGAGTAGGTAATATCAGTATCCGAGATACTTAGAAGGTATAATGCTGTTATCTAACTCATAGTAATAGCCATTAGCTAGTACTATATATACAGAATATATACAGAGTTAGGTATTTAGTTTATCCGAGTATAAATATGAGTTCAGTATAAGATATCATATCAGGATAATTATTATGAGTCTAGAGACATTTCACTAGCCTAGATATAAGTATGTGATACTAATAATTAACGCATTAAGTCAATATTTATTTAAAGATTAACTGTATGGTTCGAACGGAACGACGTAAGAGAATTAGAGAGACAACTTGAGCCTTCGGAGCACATAATTTCACCATAAGATACTAATATGTACAAAAAAGATGAAATAAATTATGTTATTCATGATCAGCTTATACGTAATAAATTAATATATGACATGTGGCTTATTTATAAAATAAAAAACATAATGTTAAAAAAGAATTCTAGATATAGATAGATCTTTCAAAACTATCGAAACAATCACATAAGTAGGTAGTAAGATAATACTAGATATACTATATATAAATATAATACTTAATAGAGCCCATCTCTGTAGATATATATATACTTACTATATAATATACTATATATAGTATAATATGACATATACGTATATAATAATATATCTGTCATATGATATATAATCATATATATATTACATTTAATAATTTAAAAAATATCCCTTCCCAACCATTAAGCGCCAACATAACACATACAAAAGATCTTTTCACTTAAATATACATGTCGCTATAACTATCACAGCCCAGTAGGGGATATATTGCATAGGGTATATATATATATTTATATATAATACGTATAATTTAATATATATATATATATATATATATTAAATATATAATATTTTAATTATATATATAATAATTAAGTATATATACGTACATACTATATATATATTAGGTATCAGTATTAATAATAGTAGTATAATTCAATCATGAAGCATACAAATTATAGTGAGGGCTCGACAGACTATGGTGGAAATACATGAGGGGGGGGAACAGTTTATTCCATACCCCGTATAGGGAAGGGCACGGAAGGAACCGATATACTATATACTGAAAATAAGATACTATAAATAACAATATAACCTAAAAAGTAAGAGTACGGGGGTTCTCACGGAGTAACCACTTACAGCACAGGCAGGGAGGGAAAGATTAGTCCTAACCCTAAATATATATAATATAATATATCTATATATAAGTTATCCACCGTAGAAATTATATAAACCAGTACAGTATATATATATATTTATATCTTAGACGAGACTCCTGCCATCGGGGTGGCATACCCTTTGTGAGAACATATATACATACATATTTAGTTTAAAAAAAATAAACAAAACTTATTTTTTTATTACATACTATAATGGGGTACCCGCAGAGGGATAAGACACCGAGCTACCACCGAGTATTAGTCAGGAATCGGGGATCGCTCTCTAGGCTTCCGGTTATAGGAGAGTAAAAAAATATAAGATAAAAAATGAGAAGTATTCACCATATTAATATATATAGGATTTCCCCACCTCGACGGGAATGATATCACTCATAGGAACCAGATGCGTCCATAACTCTTTGTATTGTTGGGTGTCGACGGAGGGTATCCTCCAGTCACACCTCCACCTAACAGGGGTAGGAAAACGTATCCGCCTACCAATCTGTCCTCTCAGCTGCTTCAGATGACCTCACCTAAGATTAGGTATACCGGATATATATATATATAATATATATATATAATATATATATAATATATATTATATAAATAATACTATATATATATATTATATATATATAAAATAATATATATATAATATATATAATAATATTATATAATAATATATATATATATATATTACCCCATTAATAATATCATTATATATATCATTATATATATATATATATAAAATATATATAATATATATGATTATATTAATCTTAATATATAATCATATAATATATATAATATATATAATAATATAATATATATTATATTATAAATATTATATATATTAATTATATATCTTTCATTTTAATACATAATATAAATATTAATATATTAATATTATATATATATATATATAACTTATATATATATATAATAAAATAAATAATAAATTATAATATATATATAATATATATATATTAATATAAATATATATATAAATATATAGATATACACATAACTTATATTTATACTGTACCATGTAGGAATCATACTAGAAAACCTTATTCATAGTCATTTTCCTCTAATTGTTATATGTACCTTGCAAATGAATTATTATATATAAAAATAAAATACGGTAAGATAGTTTAAGATCCATAGATTGTCATTATGAGGCCAAAGCACAAAATAAGATATTTAATATATTATTTAATATAATTAATTATCATAATTCTTTGGAGTAGTATATA
This sequence comes from Trachelipus rathkii, assembly GCA_015478945.1. Taxonomy (NCBI): domain Eukaryota; kingdom Metazoa; phylum Arthropoda; class Malacostraca; order Isopoda; family Trachelipodidae; genus Trachelipus; species Trachelipus rathkii. The sequence continues at coordinate 34,678 of JABUQX010057603.1, forward strand.
TATTTTATTATTATTATAATTATATTTAATATAACTTATTAATTAAAAATTATTAAGTATTATTATTAATATTCATTACAGATATTATATTAATTATTATATTATTAGCCCTTAATTCATATACTAGGCAGATATTTATGAATTAACTAATATATTATTAATTTATAATTATTATATTTTAGATATTTTTTATGTAATTTAAAAAGAGACCTATCATATTATTAAATATTAATTATATAATTAAAAATTAAAATATTGATTAATTATTATTATTAATTATATTATTACTATAATAATTATATTATTATAAAATATGAATTATATAAGTAAATAATAAGAAAGATCTAAACACATATATATAAATTATTAATGATAATAAGTGATTTATTGATTTATTATTTTTAATAATTTATTGTATGATTATTAATATTATTATATTATTATTATGTGTTATTTAATTATTTAAGTGAAATATAAGAAAGTTCTAAACACATATAATAATTATTAAGTGATAAAGTTATTAATTGATTAAGTGAAATTTATTTAAATAAATTATCAATATATTTCACTCATTTGTGGAAATTGTGCTATAAAGAATATTCAAAAAACACACATTTGCCTTTCAAAAATAGACAAAACTTTATTCTTTATCCTTATAGAGACTTACGCAAAAAATCTGGATATAACTTTATATTAGTTATTTCATTAAAGGAATAACTTAAACATGACAATGAATTAGTTTTATAGTCAATTTATTATCAAAATTCATCATGAGTATTTATTACTATAGTTACATTAATTTTTCAAAAATATTTTTTTATGTGAAAATACTTTAAACTCTTTTCTATTTGCTAGTTAGAAAATATAAGTGTCACATTAAATATATAATTAATCGAATTACTAAATAACAATGTAGAAGAACGAATTAGTCTTTAGTAAAGTAAATAAAACAAAGAAAGAATCTTGACAGGTTATAAGAAAACACTACTGGGATCAATTATAATATCGAACCCAAAAATAATATAATTTTTTTCTTCTCTTTGCTTAAAGGGTAAATATATATATTATAATATAATATTAATATATATATATATATAATAATATATAATATTATAATAATATAATATATATATAATATATTAATATAAATATATATATATATATAATAATATATTATAATATATATTCATATAATATATTTATATAATATATAATATATATATAGTAATAGATATTATATATATATTATATATTTTATGGTTATATGTATGAATTTTGTCTTTTTATTAATCCTATTTTTGAATAAATATGTTGGCAACGTTGCATGGTGGGAATTTTATAAAATCGATTTATATCTTATATCTATAAAAAAAATATAGTCCGATATCTCGACACCATTACCCTTAAAAAACCGGTACAAAATACTCACGTATATATTATATATAGATCTATTTATACTATATATATATTAATAATATATATATACAATATATCTTAATATATCAAAACAAACAAATCAATATAAATTAAAATAACTATATATACAAAGATATCTAAAAAGTATCACTAATTTATTTTAATTTGATTACTATGGTATATATTACACCTAACCATTTATGCGAAAATACACTATAAATGTGATAGAAGGGGATTTTTCGTAGCTACAATGCTTAACGTATGATGTAAGAGTAATTATGATAGAAAAAATTTTTTCATAATAGATCGATCTGAATTGTCTTGTAGGTGAATAGAACCCAGACTTACCATTATTTCATAATATGTAATTTTATAATTTATTCTTTATAAAATATTTAATTTCTTGAATTTTAATAATTAATTAATTCAACGAAGAAAATTACTAATAATAATGAAAATGATTTTATGTATTGAGTAATTTATATATTTAAGATATAAAATAATTTGTAAGATATATATTATATAGTTCACGTTATTCCAAATTCATTCAAATATAATAATAATTATGATAAATATAATAGGACAATTTATAAATTGAGATTTTATATAAATCTGAGCTAGTATTAGTTGTAATAATTAACCGTTTATACATAACTCTGATATATATATATAAGAAATAAATTAGTTACCCTATACTTATATTTCTTAGGAAGTTAAGCGATATATACAAATTATGAGACCTAGATAATAATTCATATATCATAGTTATAGAATTTAATTATTATATCCTATTATATATGATATATATAATGATATATGTAAATTTAAAAATTATAATTCTTTATCAGTAATATATAAAATGTATATGATTCAAAACTTCTTACCAATAAGAATATTACTTAGAGGCATATGACTACATAGAATATTATGGGAGTTGAAGAACAGCCAACTGGGAAAGATTCTCTATTAGAGCATTTCCTACCAATAGGCAACCGTTAATTATTAATTATATACACCTAATATTATTAAAGAGGCATTAGCTCTCACCATATATAACCTATATATCTTTATAGCTAACCTAGTACTTTTCACTATATTATAGTTATATGAGTGATATATATACGAGGCAAGTGCTAATATATATAAGCGAAGTGGAGCCGAAAGCACTGTCTCTGGAAAGTCGATGAGTAGTTAAGTCGGATTCACCATACTCATCTTCCCGAGGGTTTCCCTGACTATTTACGGAAGTGCCGAAGCATATTTGCTTCCAATTTAGAACTAAAAGTGTATATACGTCTATAGTGATAATATAGTACCATTTAAAAGACGCTGGAGAGTAAGTTATTAGATCTGACCCGATGTACTTATATTACAAACACTCATTTTCCTAGTCGAATCGGAAAAGTAGGGACTCTAGAGTATTTAATATAAATACGGCAGTATTAATATTATACTGAAGTAGATGATGATATATATATTGATATAATATAAAATATATATACCTAGAATAATATACATATGGGGTTTATCACTGGAACTCAGAAATAGTGACTATGTTTTCCCAAACTTACACTTTACAAGTATTTCTACTACTCAAAAAGACTATATGTCTGAAAGTAGGACCGAAGCTCTCACCCTAATTTACTATATTATTATTATAAGGAATTAAGACCAGTAAAGTTTGGGTCCTACAATTATTAAAGACGGAGTACCAAGAGATCGCTACCAGTAAGTATCATTATAATCATACCTTTACAACGTAGTCGATATTCGGAAGTGGCGGCTCAAACGGAGCAGTATTATATTATCAGTAGATAGTCCTCTGAGATATATACACTAAGATTACATATTTTTATAAGTAAAAAGTACCTCATTAAGCTAATCTTTTATTATCGTACCCCATTCACTTTTCCCACAAACAGGTAATATTAATATTCTTAGAGAACTGGATATTGTATAGTAGCTTACTGGATCTATAACACAGCTATACTACTATTATACATTACGTACTTTAATATCATCATGATAAATGATCATCTAAACGCTACTATCTGCCTAATATTAAGTCTAACGAGTACGCTACATATAAAGGAATATTATGATGCCATTTAAAGTAAATCTATATACATACGCTTACCATAAGATTAAGATGTTCAAATAAAGATCTAGATTTAATTATATAATAAACTATGGATTACATTAGCTAAAACAATAAAGTGATATTTTCCTATATACCTTAGTATCTTAAAACTATTAGTAATACAGTAATTGTCTTCTTAATCAAAGTATTTAATAATCTTACAATATATATATATAGTATATAATATATAATATATATTAATATATATATATAATATATAATACCTATGGAGGGGATACATATATATATATATAATATAATATATTATTATTATATTATAAATATTAGTAATATTATATAAGATATAATACTATATTATATATATAGAGAATATATTAATAATATAATATATATATATATATAAACTATATGATATAATTATATCCTATATTAATATATATATATAAATATAGTATATTAATTATATTAATATTAGGAAATTATTGTCTTATAATTATATGAAAAACGTACATCATACAAAAAAGGCACTGTATTCAAGTGTACGGTATACATTCTATACTTCAGGAATAATAAGTCATTATAATGTGAGTATTATCTATGATTAGGATATAATATAAATCTGATCGTGAGTGATATGAATTTGCTGAAATATTTAACACTACTGAACTATTAATAAATAATATTCTTTAAAATACTTTGCCACAAGAATTGAAATGTGTTACATATAAATATTATACCGTATAATATATCAGTATTACATAATAAATAAATAATTTTTCTAATTAAATTAATTCTGTAATAAACTATACGTATAATAACTCTACAACATAGCTAATATAAATATATAGCATATCGTATATATAATAAAATATATATATAAATATATATATACATATAGTATTAACAAGAGAATTAAAACAAATGAAATCCTTTAGTGAAAATTATAATAAATTCTATTATATACTCAGCCAATTAGAAAATAAACATTATAGCTTATATAAATACTAAGCGCCAATTGCAACTATCTATATAAGAGTTAATCACGGTCTTTCAACTACGTAATGAGTAGAAATATTACTTATTAATATAGATAGTATAGTACATTAATAAAAGTAATAACACATTTGGACTATCTTGCATATTAATATCTAGATTTTTGACACAGGTATAAGATAAATAATTTATTAATTACTACCTATTTCTAATGTTAATATTTATGAATATTGCTATATTCAATAAGAAGTTACTATTTATATTTCACATCATATTCATTTCTAAATATAAATTAAATAATAAATAATAAAAAAAGCGATAAGAGTTACTATGAACTCAATAACTAAATAATAGGACCAAAAATATTTTAGACTGAGCTGATAAACAACTTTGAGTTGGTGACTTCATCATTACCTCTGGTCATTCATAATGAAACTATATTGGATTATAAATTTAAGTATAAGAAAAGAAATTTTTTTTTTTTTCAGAATGTTTGTAATTATTTTCGGGAGTACCATTTAAAGGATCTTTAGACTTATTTATTTCATATTTGGATGATATTTCATTAAATCTTTTCATTTGATTTTACCTAGAATAATAATATTTTAATCATGGGTCGAATAAATACTCATATAATAATAATAATATAATATATATTAATATAATAATAATGAATAAATAATTAATAATAATCAAAATAATTTATAATTTAAATAGATAATAAATAATTATTACGTAAAATATTAAATATAATTGTATGACAATATAATAAATCAATACAATATATACTTAAGATACAATCCAGTAATAAAAGATAATGTAATTAAATATTATAGTTAATGTTATATATAATTTTATTAATTATAATAAATATATTATTTAATAATTAATGACGAAATTTAATAAATTATATAAATGAAATACTATAATTTAATATATATATAATAATATTACATATATATTATATATAAATATATATATAAATATATAAAAATAATTATAAATAAATATATATAGATATATACATCAATATATAATTAAATATAATAATAAATATATAATTATAAATTGATAATTATATATAAATAATAATAATGATAACATGAGTAATAACCTAACTATATATAAAATTAAATTAAATATAATAAAGCCTTAAAGCTCTGCTGATAACCTCAATTTCATCGTGCTAATGATACATCATTTAAGAAAAGACTACTATAATAAACATTTATAATAATAAATCAATAATAAATATTAGAAATTAATATAATTATTAAACTTATTAATAATAAACTAATTAAAAAATTATTTTATATTTTACAGTAGAATAATAACAATCTAAATAAAAAATAATATAAATTCTAATTAATATATGCATCCAATATTAACTATTAAAAAATCCAAATAGTGAAATAATTAATAATGTAATAAAAAAGTATGAAATTGGGTGTGAAGTTAAGAATGAATAAATGAATCCAGGAATTTGTCATTTGGCACATATGTATAAAAAGTACAAATACAAAAGATATTTAAAATATAAATTATTATTAATATTATAATATTTATATTATTAAAATTTAATTAATAATTCTGTGCCATATATGAAGAATATATGATTATACTTAAATTAAATTTAAATTATTCAATTATTAATTAATTAACTTAAAATAATGGGAGCTTTTTAATTAAAGAATTAATATTATAATAATATATAATATTAATTATAATTAATTATATTAATTCATATTATTATTATTATTTATTATATATATTATATTATTATTATTAATAATATAATAATATTATTATTATTAATATATATATTTATATATATATTATTAATTAATTATTATTATATTATATATTGATTATATTATTATATTAATTTTATTAATATTATTTATTATATTGATTATTATATTATATTATTTTATAAATTTAATTATTATTATTATTTATATTATTTATTCATATTATTATTATTATATTTAATTATATTATTATATTATATATTATTTTATTATTATTATATTATTTATTTATTATTAGTTATTATTATATTGATTAATATTATTATTATTGATTATGATTTTATTTTATTATTATTATATTATTATTATTATATATTATTATTAAATTAATATTATGATTATTCATATTATATATTACTATTATTCGAATAATTTATTATGATTCATATATGATATTATTATTAATATTATATAGATTATTATTATTAATATTATTATAGTATTAATTATTATTAACTTATTATTATTTATTATTATATTATTATATAAATTATTATTATTATTATTATTATATTATATATTAGTATTATTGATTATTATTAAGATTATTAATTTAATACTATTATTATATTATTCATATATATTAAATATTAATTTTATTATTATATATTATTATATTTATTATTATTATTATTACTTAAATAATTTATTATATTATATTATTATTCAGTTAATTATTATATTATTATTATATTATTTATTATATATTATATATTATTATTAATATGTAATTATATATATATATTATTATATAATTATATAGTATATTATTATTATATTATTATTAATATATATTTTAATATTTATATTATAAACATTATTATTATTATATTCATTATATATTAATTGATTATATAATATTATATCATTTATCATTATATTATTATTATTATTATTATATATATTAATAATTATTTATATAATATATTTTATAATTAAAATATATATTTTCCTTATAAATATTTCGTAATAAGAATTTATGAAATCAAAGAGTTTATCCCAAGGTCATTCTCATGTATTTTAATAAACCAAGGAGCACTGATATTGTTTATATAATATCTAATGTGAAGCAGAGAGCCCACGTTTGTCGATCATTGTCCTTTTGTTGAGTCTTTAAAGACGTTTCCTTTTTTTTTATTTTAAATTTAGAAAGATCTCAATTTGACTTCCCCTTTGTGGAATAGAAAGTAAATATTCCCGCAAATAAAGAATCAAGAATCATGTATATTAATCTACTAATTAATAAGTATTTCCTCATCGGTTGAACAGAGTATCTTACGAGTGAATGGGCTCAGGTAAGTTAAACGCATGTTTTTCATTGAGAGGATATATTCCAAAGGATCTTGTTTGAGCATCAGCTGTTTGGTTGAGGTATACCAGAAACATTATTAAAAATATTATATCAACGGTATATTATGTAACATTCATTCTTGGCAAAGTATTCTAAAAGAATTATTTAATTCGGAGTGTATCAAGAATCATCACCCCACATATCTTCGCCCCCACATGAACGTATAAGACTCTTGAGAAGACTGTGTATTTAGGTTACTCTCTTGTATACATAATTAGTTAAAAGGCAAGAAATCTCTAAATATATAATAATAAAATATAAAAATAATATAATAATAAATATGTATATATAATTATTATAGTATATTTAATTTATATTAATAATATATATTATTTATTATATAATATCTATATATTACTATATTGTAAGCATTTAAACTTTGACCAAGCAACCAGTTGACAGGATAGAAACCTCAGTTTAGCAACTGACCTTTTGATCAGTTATTAACATTTAGATTCTTTATTTTGACCAAATCGGGTAAGCGTGGCTAACTTTAATGGCACAATAATCCTGTTAGACGTGGACACTTGACTTAGTGGGAAGTGAGCGTTAATGACTTCGTATAAGCGCAAGTAGTAAGCGGATAGATCCGAGCCCAATGCAGTCCTCATAGAGAACCTGTTTGGACCATCGATGGGGTTACGGCAGAGACTTAGCTGAAAAGGGGCTTTCTCAATATGTTAATTAATTAACAGTATCTCAAGACTTCCGATAATTGACATGAGGCCCGTGAGAGTCCGCCACAGTCTCGAATTTTCGACTAGGGAGGCTTGTAAGCTCCTGGGCGACGGCGACTATCCGCGTCCCATTTAAAGTAGGGGACCAGAACTTGTACTGACGGCTAATCCGAGGAAATAGGGCGAGAGTTCGCCAGCGCGTTTCGAAATAGCTTTGGGAGAACAACTTCTTGGAAGTGGCTTGGGGCGTAAACAGTTCCAGAGACTATCCAGGGTCAGAAAAGCCGGTAGTTTTTCGGGGCGGTCGGGTGCCTACTTCCGAATAATACATCGCCGCCGCTCTGAAGTCCGGCACCTTCCGAGGTTCTCCGAGATTCGAAATCTAGGAAAGGTTGCGCAGTCTCGGGCGACAGTGAAACTACCGTCTTAAAAGGGACTTTATCCGACGGCCACTTTCGTCTAAATAGGAACAAGCTTCGGCACACTGTTCCCGGAAATACTCTAGGGAAACCCCGAAGTTTGGGAAAACGGACACTCCTACTTTCCGTCCACCGTGGAGACCAGGGTGCTTCTCGGCCTCTGTCCCGTATTCAGGCACTGGCCGCTAACCCTCTACAGTGAAGACGCGCCTAGTTAGCTAAAGATAGGGCGTTATCGGCCGCTAGAAGGATCGAATCTGAGTCGAGAACATCTAGGGAATGCCATCTTTAATGGTAAAACTACGGTTGCCGGTTGGAGGAATCCTGAGAACTTTCCCAGTTGCTTTCTTCAACCGCCGCCACATCAAATTCCTTGTGCCCCTAACACGATATTCTTTGAAGGAAAGTGTTAAATCATTTGAATTATCTAGCTGATAAAGAGATAACTTTTTTAAAATAACATTTATATATCAAAGGAAGGTTCATTTCGAAAATAATTCTAGGGGTTCATTCGATACTCCTAAGAAATC
>JABUQX010057604.1:5000-15000 GCA_015478945.1 Trachelipus rathkii
TATCCTCCTTCACTTTCTACAAATTGCGATAGGTGCGTAGTATGAACGTGACTTTTATAATATATATATATATAGATTATATATATATATATTATATATATATATTTATATATAGATATATATATATATATAATTATATTATTATTATATATATATATACCTATTTATTGTATCTTTTGTTAGCGAAAGTAGTAGATTAATAAATAATCTTTATAAGAAAAATAGGAAGACTAATCTTTATTAGAAATAGTATCTTTGTGAATCATAAAACAAATACTTTAATATTTAAAAATAAAGTTAATTCTTAGTACGAAGTTAAGACATAAATACTATTTATTGAACAAAAGTAAAGGTAAACAGCAGTAAATAATGTTTAAAAAGTTAAAAAATTTAATGCTTGTAAAATTTCTGTCTTACCTAAAGTTAAACTGTTTTCCAGAATTTTATAAAGAGAGATAGAGAAAAGAAAAAAAAGCTAAAAAATTTTGAAAATTGTATAAAATAATGATTAGTAAACGTTTTCTAGCTTTTATTACATTTATTTTATTGTCATATTCGAAATTTTAATCAGAGAAGCTCAAAGTATTTCAATGTTTTTTTTTTTTTGTTTTTTTTAGAAATTAAAATCAAAACAATATTTGTGGACACATTATTTAAAATAGCAATATTTGAGTTATAAAGAAATAAAAAAATAAAATGCTTTGATTTTCGTCACTCCCATGACATACGAGTATATTATGCGTTTAGCAATACAAAAGAAGAAGAATAAAAAAAGAAAAAAAAAATAACACTAACCTCTGCAGTGAAAATCGAAATCGCAGATTAAAATCTCTAAAATGAAATGAAAACAACTGAAATAAAATTGAAATAAATTATGTAGTCTTTATAAAACGATTCTTTTATTTCGAAAGGAAATTACAATAGTCGCACTTTCCTTCATTTTACTTTCACTATTTAAAACCAGCATAAAATGAAACTTTAAGTTGTTTTGCACCATTTTTCATAATATCTACTTGCACGCAAAATTTATTTTTTGAGTGAAGTTCATTTTAATGTAGAGAAATTAATGTAAAGTTGCATGAAAGAATTTGGTAATTGAGTAACAGTAGATATTTGAGATTACTTGCAAGTTAGAATTTGCTGTGGGTTTTTCATCATGTCTCTTGTTTGTAGTGAGTGTAAAAATCAGAGCTGCGAAAAAGATTTTTTTTTCTCATCTCCAACTCATCTTTCGGCCCGACTACCAGCACCATTATTCTGAGATAATCTAGGCTAGAGCCGCTAAAAGCTTAATTTTACTTACAAATAGAAAAATAATAACGTCTTCTAGTATATAACAATTTTTTTTTATCCAAATCCATGTCCCAAAATTTTATTTTCCTTCATTACTCTTGACTCATTGCTCTGACTAATTTCCTTCATTGCTCTGACTTCATCAAAAACCGTGCGGTTCCACAGTCCTGGATCCCTCCAAGTCCGGTTCTGTTGCCTGCTTTAAACACTCTAGATGTATTTTGATGTTTTTTATCTTTTTTCTTTTGAGTACCTTACACTGCCCAAGCAAAGGATGAAAATTACAGATTTTACCAAAAAGTACATTTGGCCTACTTTACAACTAAGCTTGAAAATCAGGAAAAATCATGTGTTCCTCACATATTTTTTAAAAGAGTAAGAAAGTGAAAACAGGAACAATTTAAATTTGGTAATCCTAATTGGATGACGAAAACCCCAAGATCATTCGAATGACTACTACAATTGCCTAGTAAAAGTTTCTGCCATCGTGACTTTGAATAGAAAGTATATAAAATACTTAAAATACTTTACCCTAGTAGAATCAACAATCAAATGAAATTTTCACTCCGATGACTACTCTCTTCTAAATTTAACCGATCTTACAATACCTACGGAGAATGGCGAAGGTGCCATATTATCAGATGAGGGCAATGAGGATACATTTTATGTCGATAGTTATTATGAATAGTTTCAACTAAAACTGTTTAAAATCAACTTAAATTAGTGAACTTAATTCGTGAACGCGGCTTTTTAAAACAATTCCGTCAGGTTTATTAACTTCATTCAAGATTGCAGAAAGAAGAATCTGATTCACTATTATTTAAGATAGTCTATTTAAATTATAACTTTTCAGCAGTTTTATTTATTCTTACTAAGAAATGATTAAATACTTCCTGGACACTTTTTGCTTCCAGTTCTTTTGCCATTTCCAGTCTGCGGAACGATTTCGTTGGTCTTCTTTGTATTATTCCAGGAGGGTGATAAAATTCACCGTTTTCTAAAATTGTAAGTAAGGCATAATCCTGGGAAAAATATAAATCATCTATTTCGAAAAACCTTTTCATTTCTTTTTCCTTTGGCCTTTCCTTAATTGGGAAAGCCTTTTAATTGGACTAAACCACCTCCGTCCCAATTTGGACTAAATTAATTATACCAGATGATAGAATGGATAGCAACAAGAGTAAGGAATAGTATTTCGTTGTAGATATATATATATATATAATATATGGAAGTGGATTATTCTAAATATTAATGGAACATATCAGGATTAAAGGTATGTATATATATCTAAATTATAGTATCTGTATTACAAATATATATCTGGAATATATATATATATATATATATATATATATATATCATATAATATAATAATATATATAATATATATATATATATATATACAGAGTGTCCCAAAAATAAGTTCTGTATTTTCCAGTTTTTTGAAAAAAATTGGGACACTTTTAAGAAACTCATTAAGTTTATTTATGCTTTCATGTTTACAAATGTGATAAATATAAAATATATAATAATATATATATTTATTATATGTGTGTATATTAAATATGTTTAATTATATATATATATATATATATGATATATATATATATATATATATAATCATATATTATATATTATATATACGGTGTCCCAAAATTAAGTTCGTATTTCAGTGAAATGGGACACTTTTAAAAACTCGTTTATTTATTCTTATCATGTTTAAAATGTACTAGAAATATAAAGATTTTTATTTTTGTATGTACAGAGTGTCCAAGAATTTTTTTTCTTTTTCTTTTTTTTTATTTAGGGGCCCTTTAATAATGAGTATAAAAGAACGGATCTTTGTTGTGAAAACCCGTATCAGAGGAGTGAAATTTAATGAAGTAAGAGAAAAAAAAATTTAAAAACCTGGTCCTTCAGACCATTTGATTCGTAAACTTGTAAACAAATTTAAAAAAAAATAGAATCCTGCATGACAAGGTGGGGGAGAGGAGGGTCAAGGATTTTTTTTTCATGTGGTATAATCGAAAAAAAGGTTTATCGCAAAACATTCAATAATATAATTTAATGCATGAGATACCTCCCGAAATTGTTCAAAATGTGTTTCGAAATGCTAGGATAGATTTGAAATTTGCAAGGATACGGACGGAGCACATGTTGAAAGATTTTAATAAAGTTCGGACGAAAGATTTATAAAAACTATAAAAACCTCTTCGTTTTTTTTTTTTTTTTTTTTTTTTGTTTTTTTTTTAATCGTAATTAAGTAATAAACATAAAATAATGTGTTTTTATTTTGAAAATTTTACCAAAATAGGTAGTTAATTCCCGAACACAAAATAAGAATTCTAGGCACCCTGTACATACAAAAATAAAAAACTTTTCACTTTTGGATCATTTTAAACATGATAAACAGAAATAAAACTTTTTTTCTTTTCCTTTTTTATGTGTCCTATTTTAATGAAATACGCGCTTAATATTGAGACACCTATTATATATATATATATATATATATATATATATGTATATTATAGAATATAATATTATCTATATATATTAATATATATATATATATATATAATATATATATTTATATATATATATATATATTATTATTATATATATATATATATATATATATATATATATATATATATATATATATGTAAATCTGCGGATTTCAAGAATCACAAATAAAAATATTAATTAAAGAATGAAAAAAAAAGTGATGGCGTTATAAAAGGTAATTCGTCTATCCTATGTCGAAGAAGAAAGCATTTAAGTACTTAAAACATTAGAAAAACTATCGTAGTTTTAGCATATAAAAAAATCTTTCTAATTATAATACTCAAAAACAGACACCGAAATTGTAAATAAATCTTAAGAGAATGAAACTTTTGCCCAAGGGATTCCTTCATTTGAAAGCATATGTTGAGCTAACGGTTGCTTGATATACTTATCCCAGTATTTCTCTTAATAAAAAGTGTAATAAAAGTTTTTAGTGGAGATAAAACTGCCAGTTAAGTGTGTCTTATTTGGTAAGTTGACTATAAAGTACCAAGATATGAAAATTTGAATTATACCTCATCTGTTAACAGAACAGAGTGACCACCAAAATATACAGAAAATTAGACACTTTAATAGATTTTAAAATTACTTTAAAAAGCATAATTAAATTTTATTTCGTAGAAGATTTGTTTTTACCACCACTGCCCAGTGAGGAATACTATTTAGACGTCTTTCCATTGCTTTTTTAAAGATGAAGATGCTATCTCTGTGCTTTTCATAGACGCACTTTAAATGTCGCATCAAATGTTGGTGCGAATAAAGTGTTCAGTAGTTTAAATTTTTCAACGTTTCAAACATATGATAACATTATTTTAAGTTTAGGGTCATAAATTAATTTTCAAACACAATGAAGCGAAAAACTTGTTCTACTTAAAGCCAATGATTTCACTTTCAGAGAGAAGTTAAATGCGTAAAGATCGATACTTTCATGTAGTTTCATTCATACTATTTGATACTGAGATCAATATATTGCCCTATTTCTCATTCATCAGCAGATATCAGGTAAAATCAGAAATTTTCATTTCTCTTCGTTCATTCCGTCCCAATTTACAGTTCAATAGCTCAATACTAGTGATGTTCTTGCCCATTCTATCTATCTATCTATCTATCTATCTATCTATCTTCTATCTATCTATCTATCTATATATATATATATATATATATATAATATATATATATATATAATATATTATATATATATATATAATATATATATATAATATATATATATATATGATATACATATTTATTATATATATATATATATATATATAATATTATTATATTAATATATAATATATATATAGTATATATATATATATATATATAATATATCATAATTATATATATAGTAGATCAAGATAGATAGATTTTAATTCTTCATTATCGTGAACAAATACATTTAAAACTATATAAATATATATATATATATATTATAGATATAATATAAAAATAAATATATATATATATATTCATATTTTATTTAGGACAAATAATATATATTATATATATATATTATATATTAATATATATATTATATATAATATATATATTATATATATATATATATATATATATATGAAGATAGATAGATAGATAAGGATAGATAGATAAGATAGATAGATAGATAGATAGATGGCAAGAACACACTAGTTATTGAAGCTATTGAACTTTAAATGGGACGGAATGAACGGAAGAGATATGAAACTTTCTGATTTACCTGATATCTGCTGAATTGAATGAGAACAATAGGGCAATATAATTGATCTCAGTATCAAATAGTATGAATGAAACTACATGAAAGTATTGATCTTTACCGCATTTAACTTTCTCATGAAGAACTTCATTGGCTTTAAATGTAGAACAAGTTTTTCCTTCATTGTGTTTGAAAATTAATTTATGACACCTAAACTTAAAATAATGTTATCATATGTTTGAAACGTTGAAAAATTTAAACTACTGAACACTTTATTCGCACCAACATTTGATGCGACATTTAAAGTGCGTCTATGAAAAGCACAGAGATAGCATCTTCATCTTTATAAAAGCAATGGAAAGACGTCTAAATAGTATTCCTCACTGGGCAGTTGTGGTAAAAACAAATCTTCTACGAAATAAAATTTAATTATGCTTTTTAAAGTAATTTTAAAATCTATTAAAGTGTCTAATTTTCTGTATATTTTGGTGGTCACTCTGTTCTGTTAACAGATGAGGTATAATTAAATTTTAATATACTGTGGTACTTTTATTACGTCAACTTATCCCAAATAAGACACACCTTTTAACTGCAGTTTTATCTCCACCTAAAAACTTTTATTACACTTTTTATTAAGAGAAATACTGGGATAAGTATAGCAAGCAACCGTTAGCTCAACATATGCTTTCAAATGAAGGAATCCCTTGGGCAAAAGTTGCATTTATCGTAAGATTTATTTACAATTTCGGTGTCTGTTTTTGAGTATTATAATTAGAAAGATTTTTATATGCTAAAACTACGATACTTTTTCTAATAGTTTTAGTACTTAAAATGATTCTTCCTTCGACATAGGATAGAAACGAATTACCTTTTATAACGCCATCACTTTTTTTTTCATTCTTTAATTAATATTTTTATTTGTGATTCTTGAAATCCGCAGAATTAGCAATTTTCATATACATTTATTATATAATATATAATATTATATATATATATATATATATATATATATATATATATATATATATTATATATAGATTATATATTTATATATATATAATATATATATATTATATATATCATATAATATATATTATATTATAGATATTATTATATTATATAGTATATAATATAAAATAAGGTTCTCCAAAAATTAAGCGCGTATTTCATCTAAAATAGGACACATAAAAAAAGGAAAGAAAAAAAGTTCTATTTCGCTTTATCATTTGTAAGAAATATCCAAAAGTGAAAAGTTTTATTATTTTTGTATGTAACAGGGGCTAGAATCCTTATTTGTGTTCGGAATTAAACTACCTTTATTGGTAAAATTTTCAAAAAACAGCAATTATTTTATGTTATTACTTAATTACGATCACAAAAAAAACAAAAAAAAAAAAAAAAAAAAACGAGAGGTTTGATATATTTATTAAATTCTCCGAAACCTTTATTAAAATTCTCTTCAACATTGTCGCTCCGTCCTATCCTTGCAAATTTCAAATCTATCCTCAGCATTCGAAAACACATTTGAACATTTCGGAGCTATCTCTGCATTTAAAATAATTATTGAATTTGCGATTAAACCTTTTGTTCGATTTATACCACATGAAAAAAAATCCTTGACCCTCCTCTCCCCACCTGTCTGCAGTATTCTAGTTGTTTTTTACAATTTGTTATACAAGTTACAGAATCAACATGGTTGAAGGACCAGTTTAATTTTTTTTCTCTTACTTCATTAAATTTCACTCCTCTGATACGGTTTTCACAACAAAGATCCGTTCGTATACTCATATTAAAGGCCCTAAATTAAAAAAAAAAAAAAGAAAAACATTCTTGGACACTCTTACATACCAAAATTAAAAATCTTTATATTCTATGTACATTAAACATGATAAGAATAAATAAAACGAGTTTTGAAAAGTGGTCCCATTTCACTGAAATACAACTTAAGTATTTGGACACTCGATTAGTATATCATATATATATATATAATATATATATATATTAATATATATATATTATACTTATAAATTTCTATAAATCTGTAAGATTGTATTTGATGTATTAAAACATCTTTATATTTCTATTAAAAAAAGACATGATAAGCAGTAAAGTAAACTTAAGAATTTCTTAAAGTTGTCTCATTTTCACTGAAATACGAACTTAATTTGGACACCCCGTATATATAATTTATATATATATATATTAAATATATATTTATTATATATCTATATATATATATAATAATATATATATATATAATATATATTTATATATAGACTAGTATACATATATATATATAATATATTATATATATATATTATATATTATATATATATATACTATATATATAATATATATATATTATATATATAATATATATAAATATATATATATATAATAATATATAATATATATATATGTATATATAAGATTTTCAGTTAATTAAATAGTCCAAATTGGACGGTGTGGTTTAGTTCTGTTAAATGGATAGTTTTCGATGGAAAAGTCAAAGGAAAAAGAAAATGAAAAGGTTTTACGAAAATAGAACACCTTTTACCATTATTGTATAATAAAATTATTTTCCTATTGACATTTCAACTTAAAAGTATGCAATAATGTAAGTTTATAAAAATGTAAACCATAAAGTACTTTATTAAAGCTTTTAAAGCTTACTCGAATATATCATATATTTGAAAACAAATAAATGTTCTTAAATAAAAAAATAGTATTTAATCGTTTTTCTAGAAAAAAATAAAATAAAACTGCTGAAAAGTTGAATAATTTAAATAGGCTATCTTAACAGTGAATAAGATTCATCTTCTGCAGTCTTGTATGAAGTTAATGAACCTAATGGGAATTGTTTTAAAAAGCTGAGTTCGTGAATTAACTTCACTCAATTTAAGTTAATATTAAACAGTTTTAGGGATAGTTGGTGAAAACTATTCATAATAACTATCGACATAAAATGTATCCTCATTGCCCTCATCTGATAATATGGCACCTTCGCCATTCTCCGTAGGTATTGTAAGATCGGTTAAATTTAGAAGAGAGTAGTCTATTGGAGTGAAAAACTTGTTAGATTGTTGATTCTACTAGGGTAAAGTATTTTAAGTATTTTATATACTTTCTATTCAAAGTCACGATGGCAGAAACTTTTACTAGGCAATTGTAGTAGTCATTCGAATGATCTTGGGGTTTTCGTATCCAATAGATTACCAAATTTAATTTCTGTTTTCACTTTCTTACACTCTTTTTAAAAAATATGTGAGTGACACATCGATTTTACCGAACGTCAAGCTCAATGCAAAGTAGGCCAAGTACTCTTTCGTCCAATCCTTAAGTTTCATCCTTTTGCTTGGATCTTACTTTACACAAAAGCTTCATTTTCAAAACATCAAAATAAGTCTAGAGGTTAAAGCAGCAACAGACCCGGAGTTGGAGGATCCAGGGCTGTGAACGCACGTTTTTGATTGGAGTCAGAGCAATGAGGAAATTAGTCAGGCAATGAGCAAGAGTAATGAAGAAATAAAATTTTTGACATGGATTTATGATAAAAAAAAATGTTATATACTAGAAGACGTATTATTTTTCTATGTAAGAAAGTAACTTTTAGCCGCTCTAGCCTAAGATTATCTCAGAATAATGGGATGCTTAGTCGGGCCGAAAGATGAGTTGGAGATGAGAAAAAAAAATCTTTTTCGCAGCTCTATTTTTACACTCACACAAACAGAACAGATGAAATACCACAGCAATAATTTCTACTTGCAAGTATCTCAAATATCTACATGTTACTCAATTACCAAATTCTTTCACGCAACTTTACATTAATTTCTCTAAATTAAAATGAACTTCACCTAAAAAATAAATTTTACAATGAACCAAAATATCTCAGAAAATGTGCAAAACAACCTTAAAGTTCCATTTTATGCTGGTATTAAATAGTGAAAGTAAAATGAAGGAAAGTGCGACTATTGTAATTTCCTTTCGAAATAAGAATCGTTTTATAAAGACTACATAATTTATTTCAATTTTATTTCAGTGTTTCAGTTTAAGTCAGTTTAAGATATTTAATCTGCGATTTCGATTTTCACTGCAAAAGGGTTGTTGTTGTTGTTTTTTTTTTTTATTATTAAACAGTATTGTCACGTTGTTTTATTTAGCAATTACCCTCGTTATGTCATGGTATGACGAAAGATCAAAAGCATTTATTTTTTTATTTCATTATAATCTCAAATTGCTATTTTAAATAATGTGTCCACCAAATATTGTTTTGATTTTAATTTCTAAAAAAAAACAAAAAAAAAACATTGAAATACCTTTGAGCTTCTCTGATTAAAATCTCGAATACAACAATAAAATAAGTGCAATGAAAAGTAGAAGAAAGTTTACTATCATCATTATTTATTACAATTTTCAAAATTTTTTATTAAGCTCTAAAACAGTTTA
>JABUQX010057604.1:42500-44948 GCA_015478945.1 Trachelipus rathkii
TTCGATTCATGCTTAAAAAAAGTTTACCGAACACCAGTTACTCAATTGGGGGTTACAATACATCTACTGGATCCTTTAAATTAAATGCGACATTTAAAACGCTCTCATCCAAACATTGCTGCAATTGTTTAAAAGAAAGGTGAAGCAAAAGCTGTTCAGGATAATCTTATTTTCAAAAACTCAGAACTACAAAGTGGATACTTTTTCAATTGTCAAAAAACTTGTTCTTTCTATGTCAAGTGAAAAATCAAAATAAAATTGATTTTTATGTTTGTTAAAGATAGTGAACCATTAAGTTTTTTTTTTTTTTTTGCAGACCAGTGTTATTAAATGTAGGATTTAGTGATGCAGCAGATGTCATTTTTTTCGCATCGCGCATGCGGATGCGGATGTTTTATATTTATAATATAATATATATATATATATATATATATATATATATATATATATATATATATATATATATATATATATATATATATATATATATATATATATATAGTATATATATATAATATATTTATATATATATATATATATATGTTTTATCGGTTGTTAGCCACAATCTATTAAGATAATGTGTTACCAGGGTGTTGCGGGACGGGGACCCAACTTTAAATGCAGCCCACCAACCTTCTTTCTCCAACCTCCGCCCTAATGAAATAGATTTTACAATGGATTATATACTTTTTCACTACTTTTTGAATTCAAATATGGTAAGTGTTGTGCTTGAAAACATCAATTTTTTGCTTTTTCGTGGATGAGGGTCTGTTTTCTCTTTCATCATAATTTTAGCCCAGCATTGCTTAAATACTCTCTCACTTGGAATACTAGTTGGAGGACAGGCCAAGTATTTCCGTGCAAGTTTACTCAAGCTTGGGAAAATATTTTGCTTAACTTTCCACCAACTGATAGGATCATCATTTGTATCTAGTCGTTTTTCTTGGTGATAGTTTTCAATCATTTCCACTACATCTTTTGGTAACGGGTGTGTTTCTTCATCACTGCTGGACTGTATAAATTTTTCCAGTGAATCTGTTATTGATTTATTTGTAGAAGATGATGTTGGTTCTGTAGGTTTCATTTTTTACTTTTAATGGGTGGCGAATTAATAGACTGTTCGGATTGAAGTTTTTCAACTGCAACACAAAGTGACGATTTAACTTGTTCTAATATTGTGTTACAAAAAAACTTGCCTTTATAACGGAGATCTAAGTAAGTTGCAATTGTATGAAGGTCATTAATTTCCAAAGAACCAAAGCGTTTTTCTAGCCCTAGTTTAATTACACCTTTCACTCTTCTTAAACCGTCATCATTTTCATTTAAAGATGTTCCAAAATGCCTCCTTAGTGTTGAGATTAATGGTATTACATCGGAGACAAGCTGTAAAAGGCGCTGTATTTTTCATGGCGATAATTTCTTCAAATGGTTCCAATAGTTAATGCAGTGTGATATGATGTCATTTTTCACATAAGTAAGATTTGTTAACTTGTAATACGATCTGGCGTTACCAAGCAAGAGGGTTTTTTGAGGCAATACATTTTTTTCCATCATATGAAGTGCACCATTCCAGCGAGTTGGAACGTCTTTGATAACAGTAAGATATGGAATATCAAGCAGTTTTTGAATTACCTTCAACTCATTTTCATTTTCATTTAAGAATAATTTTAAACCATTTTTATTATTAAAATTCTTTTATTCAAATCTCGACAACAAAGATCCGCGCAACTCCGCAGGGCAAGCGCGGATGCCGGATGCGGATGCGGATCTTTATATGTGCGGATGCTCCGCGGATGCGGATGCGGATGTTACATGCATCACTAATGTGGATACATGGCTTCGAAGCTGGAAGTCCCTTTAGAACGGGAAAATATTCGTAAAATAGCTCTAGAAAAAGCGGATAGCAAAAAAAAAAAAAAACTTGAAATTGCTTAGGGACAATTCGTGCATTTAAAAATGGATGCTTTCACAAGGGAAAAGCTAAAAATTATTTTTATTAATGTTGAGATATCGTGGACGAAAAGAAAACAATATTACTAAAGCGTTAGCAGTAAGAGATACCAAATCGCAACATTTCAGCGAATATATCCAAGAACTTGTTATTGACGTTTAAAAAGAATTCGAAATAATAAGAGACAAGTAATTAGCTTAATTACGGAATAACGCGATCAAACATGATCAGTACGATTGAAAAATTAAATAGGAACAATAGAATAAGGAATAGGAAACTGGTAAATGTGATACTGATTTTATCGAATGTCAAAACGAAGAAGTAATAGTTGTTTTCAGAATGAACTTGATAAAACTACGGAAAGACTATAATCCGATGACGTTAACATTGTACACATGAGGTGTGGAGTTCATACTTTACAGTTAGCAGTGCGTGATGGTCTCCACAATACTTATACAATAAATCTTATAAGCAAGGCGAGACAATAGCCCAATCCT
>JABUQX010057605.1:0-10593 GCA_015478945.1 Trachelipus rathkii
GTGTCCTCTTGCACACAGAACGAAACAATATTGCTCTTGCCGCGTAACTAATATTCAATGGCCTGTGAGTTTTCTACGCTACGTGGTGGTCGATGTCTAATTTGGCGCCTGTTCTAAGCTTTATGTGTTTTCAATGTCGCCTGCTTGAATCTTCTTTTTTGGGTTTATTTGAAAGAATTATGTGTTGTACGTCGATATATAGTCAGCAACAATTCAAGAGCTAAGGATGAGATAATCGGCCATAACTGCATCACAATTGAATCCTCAATTATGCCTCAGCGTCATCAAAATATTTTTGACGCATACGGAGGAGGTGTGCCTGCCAGATTCGCGCGGCCATATTGGCAGTATATTTTGTTCCATTACATAATGTAATCGTATCAATATATATCATATATAATAAAAAGTGACAGTCATTTTACTTAGTTAATTTGTTGTTTATTCAAATCAACATCGGCCCCTATAATTTAAACAACCTATATATAGAATATATATATATAAAGTAATATATTATATATAGTATTATATGTGATATATTCATTAAATCTATTACTACTCTATATATACTATACTATATATTATAATTATATATCTATTATTAATGAATAAGTATGAGAGATATAAATAATCTAATTTCTAGCGTGCACCTTATAGTATATACAGGCTTTAATATAACTAATATGTGAATATATATCTACTAATAATAGAATATACGTATATTGATATATGTATCATAGTTATATAAGATATACGAAATTTCAAAAATTTAGAGTAACGTAGTATTATATACCTATATATATATAAAAATATTTATATATATAATATTTATGTGTGTGTGTGTGTTGTGTGAACGTAGATATAAGAGATAGGCACGGGTCGGCCAAATGCACTTATTCTTCAATTTTTAAGAAACAAATTAATAATTTCTATAAAAATAATCAAAAAGAGTAAAAAGAGGTTAATAATCAATTGTTCAGTAAGACTATCTAACATTATGGTTTACAGCAGTAACACAACTTTTAAGAGTGTACCTATCACAAAGAGACGCAATTTCATCAAAAGATATTATAATATTGTTTTAGTTTAAATGATATATTTTTATAAAACACCAAGTTTATTGTGTCGTAGAGAATAGGCAGGGCTCCTTTAGGCCAACTCTTAGTAAATTCAGTGCTGTTTTTTAGAAAATTACAGCCTTAAATGATTGACTACCAAGTAGACTCTACGTCAGAACCTATACTTTATGAGGAGGTATATGCTGGAACAGCGTCCACTTTATCTCTTTTTAAATCTCGAAAGATCTATGTTTGATAAAGTTATTATGAGAGCATATAACTAACTCCCATAATCACCCGAATATAAAATTCTCATGTGTCTGATGTACGAACAATAAGCCTGTTCTAGGCCATTTCTCTGATATATTAATATTTCAATGTCACAGAAGAACTAACAACTTAATTTCAACTGACCAGTTGCCCTCCCAAACTAACTACTTTTCATACGCCCTGGATATGAACGACAAAATTTTATTTCTCTTCATTCCTCTGACATATTTTTAAATCAATCTATTAATACTTTATTGTATACAAGGCGAGGATGCAAAATTTGTCACAATCTTGAAATGAGTTAAAATTTTACCAAAAGAACTTGCATTCCTGAGTTAAAGAACATTAAGTTCTGCCAAATAAAGATGGGTTTCCCACAATTTATCTATTAAGACAAGACAACTTTCGAAAAATTACTTATCACATCGAGAGGATTATTAAAGTCCATATTATGGAGGGAATTTATCAGCTCGCTTATAAAGCCAATCCTAAAATGAAAGTTTTTCTGGTTTTGGAGGAGAATCAGTGGTTACGCGAAACTAATCGTCGCGTAAAATTGTACCGTTATTTTTAATAAAACACGAGCAATCAATACAAGCGAACAAGATTTAAAATTTACGATTTCTGTATTGATAGAGGTGCAAAACAAACATTGCGCAATAATTGATAATTACAATAAGATAAAACCACACCATTAACCATTTAACCACTTACTACAAGATCCTGAACGAGAACTCACACATATAAAATTTGAATCATATCATGTTGCAGTTTCGAGCTGTCGCAATGTCATTAACAACAAAATACAATATAGTAAGTAAAGCTCTTATCCATAACAGTTTGCTTCTGGATACAAATAAAAAGAGTAAATTCATTTAGAAACCTAAGACCATTCTACATCAATCTCCCTATTACAGCTTTAATGCTCATTACGCTTCAGGAAGGCCCCATAATTACTAGTATTAAACAGGAATACCAATTTATTGGTAAAGATATTATGTACAAACTTGAGGAACCCGATCTCATGTTAGAAATCCTTAGATTTATTGAAACATTCATTGTATACGTGCTTCCCTAAATTGAAAAAGTCAAAAATATTTATACAAGTCTACATGTACTTGCTCATTCTCATAAGACTCTTATACTATAATAATTATAGCTAATCATACATTATTAATTTATTTATATGAACTTAATTATCTATTATCACTCTTGATATATTATTATATTAAATATATTAATTTTATTTTATACGTTATTATATTTTGCGTAATAATAAAGTTATTTATCTTATATTGTAATATTATACCTTACTTTCGAGAAGTATTCTTACCCATAACTAGTCGGCTAATAAATTTATTAACTTATAATAATTGTTAAAATTCGTTATTGGTAATTGTACTTCGGCTGTTTTAGTAGTATGTATGTGTGTTGATGTGTGTGTGTTTTATTGAGGGAGGATGTGTGTGTGTGTATGTGTGTATCTGATTATAGGTATAATTAGAGTGTAGTCGTATAGTGTTAGTAGTATTTTATAATATTACGTTTATAGCTTATTATGTATAGTGTTATTTTAGGTAGTAGGTGTTATGTTATTGAGAGTATGTATTTTAAATTAATAGTATATTTAAGTTGATATATATGTGTAGTTATGTGTAATTAATTTTAGTTACGTATGTCTATCGCTGCTTTAGAATGTATACGTGCCTTTCCATCATCATAACTAGGTGCAATGCTCGAGTTAGTTGATAATGTGTATTAGTTAGTAATTATCATGGTATATATATAAATTATGATTATATGTTATATAGTATATTAGTAGTATTATATAAATAGTATAGTGTATGTGGTGTGTGTTTAGTATTAGTTATGTTGTGTGTTAAGTTGATATAGTATGGTTAGTGTGGTAATAGTCGTTGATTATAGTGTGGTTTTATAGTATATAAAATAAGTAGTGTTACTGAAATATGATTAAGTTAAAAGGTAAGATTCAAAAGAATGAATTAGGTTATAAATGATTTGATTATTTGTAAAAAGCTAAAACGCTTAGACAATCACCAGTTTATTTCCTGTATTTTAGTTAGTATGTGTAGAATAATATAAATTTACAGAAATGTGTATAGTAAAAATAATATAATTATTAAGTTAGTAGTGTTTAATAATAGTCTGTGTTATAGTTGTTGTTATGGTTTATTAGTTAATAACTAGTAATATAAGGGTAGGGGTGTGTGTGTATGTATGATATATATGATATATAGTGTATATATAGGGGTTCAATATAATTACTTTGGATATTAATATTTAGTCTGTTTGTGTATTTAATTTGTTATATTGTTAATTTATTGTGTTTATTTTTATTTATGTTTTCAATATATAACATTTATATATGTTTCTATATATAAGTATTTCGATTTTCCTCTTGTTCGTTAGCTAATTTATATTTGTTATGTTTGTTATTATATTTTTGTTATGTCTTTCCTCATACAATAAGTATTCTTGAGCGTGATATTTATTTGTATATTATATATAAGTATTATATATAGTTATATTTAATATATATTTAGTTATAGTGTTTATATATAGTGTGTGGTTAGTTTATATAGTTGTATTGATAATATATGAGGATATAGGTATTATATAATTTAATTTGTTATATATATATAATAATAATAAAATAATAAGCTAATTTATTATTATTTTATTATTACAATATATATAAAATTATATATTAATATATATATTATGATAATATATATATATATTCTATATATAAATCTTATAATTATAAATTTAGATTATTCACATAATAATTTTATATATATATATATTATATTATATATTATATTATAATAGTATATATCAGTGGCGTAGCTAGAATGTTTAAATGTGTGGGGGGATTCCTAATATAATATAGTAGTATAGTTGCTAAATAATATTATTATTATCACTTTTATATATAAATATTTACATTTCTGTACTAAAAATAATATATACTTATATATTATCTATTTATATAATATATTATATATATAATATATATATATATATAATATATAATATATATTAATATATATATTTATTAATATATATAATAAATATATTTAATAATAGAGTATATATTTAATATATAATATCATACTATAATAGTATATATATATATTATATAATAATATATTATATTATATATATATAATAGATATATATTTATAATATATTAATATAATATTTTCCCTTTTTATTAATTAATTATAGATATATATATATCTATATAACTTATGTTTTAATCATATATAAATATTTTAAATATTATTTATATAATACATATATATATAAATAATTAATATTATATAATATTTTATATATGTACATAATATATATATTATATTATATAGAATATTATATAATATATATATGAGTACTAATATTGTATATCAAGTAACTGTCATATAATATATATCTTATATTAAATTTAATATATTATATATATATTATATAATTATATATAATGAGTATATATTATAGTTTATATTAAAATAATATATATATTATACTAATAAATAAAAATAAGTATATATTATAATATAAAATTATATAATAATAGTATATATAAGCATTCATATATAATTATATATATTATATTATTTATATATACTATATTAATATATATATAAAGATATATATATATATAGCCGTAGTAAGATTACGAAAACGAATTTAAACATTTATATATAATTTATTTAGCCGACTAGTTTCGGGTAAGAAACCTTCTTCCCATTTCAATGGTCCTTATCATTAAAGCTGTTTTAAGTTTAGATGCTAAAAATGAACTGCAGATAGTTACGAAGAACGCTGATGAATATGCCCTTTCTGTAAATAGTCATTAAAGATATTTCATAATTTTACAATTATATTTACTAATATCGATCTCCACCCGTTTACACATGATACATCAGTACATTTGAGGATGGTAGCCTAATTTCATAGATTTGTTTATTCCTATCAATTTTTAATACTTTAACTGTTTAACAATATCCTGATTTTGCAAATGCAACATTTCTTGTCAAGTTATTGGTAACTTAAAAGTAAATTTTGAATCTTATTTTGATTGCGGCAACATGCCAGTTTTGCAACATCTACTACATAATTACGCACAGTAATATACAATGCATTTAGATCACTATAAAATAATTGATACTGACCTAGCATACAATTATATTTATGTGATGATGAGAATCGTAAATCAATCTTCCTAATGTTAGGTGCAATAATTGCGAAACCTCTTCATTTCTTCTATAAATATTTGTAACCTTCTCTTTTGTTTGTCACAAAATCCTATTATTAACATGCGTCATGGAAGACGCTCTTTATTCATTTATTTATTTATACATGGTTGTGGTGTAGCCTCAACATCAGCACTACTTAACAAATCTTTTTTGATTAAAACTTTGTATTTAAATGCTAAAATTAATATAAAAGAAAAGTAAGATTTAAGTATATTTAGAACATTAGAAATAAAGAGACAGTGAGAAGCCACATGGGCATATTGAGACTGTTCCTGTCAAGCTAATAGAACCAATCACCAAACATGCTCATGCAAATCCACAAACCACCCTAGGGCTTGTCAATAACTTACATAGTATACACAAAGTCTACAACTATAGGAAAAAATTATAGATAAAGTACATGCTAACCACACAACAAGCTTTAATAAGATTTAATAAGTTTGCTATAGGCATAACATGCAATTTAACCTTAATAACTACTGTAACTAAAAACCAGCCAACTTGGCTTAGTCAAAATATACTATATGATACCCAAACCATCCATATACCTATTCCATCCTTTCTTAAATGTTGCAGTCAAGTTGCGCTCAACAATAACCTGTGGCAGTTCATTCCAAGTATTAAAAACCCTATTACTGAATGAATGCCATCTTCTTAATTTTCTTACTGTGCCCCCTGGTCTCCCATCAGTGGTCTACTATGAATATTTATTGGTCTCCGCATTTCATAATATGTAAATATTTTGTAGACTTGTATCATGTCCCCTCTGAAAAATTGCCTTTCTACAGAAAATATTCCTAACTTCTTCAGCCCAGAAATCATCCTTGTTGCTCTATGTGGCACTCTCTCTAGCATATCTATGTTTTTCCTTAAATAAGGGGCCCAAACTTTATAATACTCTAAGACTGCCTATTATATAGCCATTGTATACAGTTTACTTATTACTTCCATGCTCTTGTAAACAACATTGCAATTTATTATACCTAGCACATCTTATTAGCTTTATTCCTTGCTTCCAAACACTGATTAGCTATTTTCAAATTACTAGCATAATCACCCTTTTTCTTGGTCCACAGACTCAAGCCAATCCCCATTCATGTCATAGTTAAAACTTTTGAGTAACCTAGGTAAAGAACCTTACACTTTTTACTATTAAAATTCATTTGCCTTTTATTGCCCACCCAAGAAGTTTATCAAGATCATTTTGAATCTTTATACATCCATCACTATTCCTTACTGAGGTAGTCAATTTGGTATCATCTACAAACTTAGAAACCTTACATTTAAGTCCCTGGTCTAAATCATTTATATATATGAGGAACAATAGTGATTCCAGCAATGAACCCTGTGGAACACCACTCTTCGCTATTTCCCATTCAATGACTTATTGCCTTTTAGTTGTACACACTTTCTATTCCATAACAGCTCTTTAATCCAACCAAGTACCACCCCACCTATGCCACATTGCAATAACTTCATCAGCTTTAGGTGGGGAACCTTATCAAAAGCTTTGCCGAAATCTAAATATATATAATATCAACTGGATCTCCTCGGTCAATGCAGTCAGTAATGTATTCCATAAATATTAAAAGGTTTGTCTGACATGACCTACTCTTTATAAAACCATGCAGGGAGTCATACAATATCTTATTATCTTCCAAATATTTCTCTATATATGACCGTTCAGTAACTTTTCCCAATTTTTTACAACCAGAGATGTTGAGCTAACTGGCCTATAATTTCCCAATTTACCTTTCTTATAAATAGGCACAACATATGCCGTTTTCCAGTCGACTGGTACCTCACCAAATGTTATAGATTGCTTAAAAATCAAATGTACTGCCTTTGCAATGCTGGTACAACCCTCCTTCAGAATTCTACCGTATATACCTTCAGGGCTTGCAGTTATACTTGGGTCAATATGGTCCAGTAAAGATTTAATATCTTTTACCTCAAATTCAAATTCTTTAAGTCTATTTATTACATGCATGTATACCAGAACTATTAGTCTCCAAACTATTATCCAATATTTCTTCAGAAAACATTGAAGGAAAATAGGCATTGAAAATGTTGATTAACTCCGTACCAGAACTAACTAAATTTTCCTAAATTTTAATTGGACCAATTGTCTTATTCTTACTTTTAAATTTATAAAAGCTAAAAAACTTCTTCAGGTCCTTATTACTATTCCTTGCTAAATTAATTTCTGACTCTCTCTTTGCCTTTCTTATTAACTGGTTAATTTCTTTTCTATTTTTCCTATAATTGTCTAAATCATCCTCCCATTTACTTCCCTTTATATTTTAAAACATCTGCGCTTTTCATTGATTTTTTCTCTTATCTCTCTATTCCACCAAACAGGTTTTCTCTTTGCCACCCTAATGGGTTTAGCATTAAAACATACTGACTGAATATTCATCAAAATTTGCTTAAAATGTTCTCCCATGATAAAACAGTTTTGGTTTATCACTTTGAAGCCCAGTTAATTACTCCAAACATAATGTAATTTGGTCAAAATTGCCATTTCAGAAATCTAAGATCTTTTCTTTATAACTTGCAATTTTGGCTCAGATATCACATTCATGCTAAATCTGATTATATTATGGTCACTAATTCCTAAATTCTCCTCAAATACAACCTCATCCATCATACTTTCATCATTAGTTAATATTAAGTCTACCAGTTAGTGATGGGTAAATGCCCGAGCATTTAAGAAATGGGTAAATGTCCTGTGCATTTGTTCCAATTTGGGCCTTTAGGGTCATTTATACTTTTTTACATTATATTTATATATATATATATATATAAATTTAGATATATATATATATATAATAATATATATATATATATATATATATATATATATATATCTTTATATTCTTATATATATATATATATATATATATATATATATATATATATATATATATATAACTCTACTCTTATATGCTCTGTATATATATAACTCTTAACTTCTCGCGCATAATAATATATATATACTGTATATATATATATATATATATATATATATAAGGGATGTACCGATACCAGAAAGAGGGCCGATACCGATACCGATACTCTATTATTTTTAGGAGCCGATACCGATACCGATACTTTAATTAATATAATAAATACACAGTAATAAGATAGAACATTTGTTTACTTCTAGGCAACTCTAGATTTCATTCCTTGTACAACCAATACTTATCATTTTATTTCATATTTGGGATTTGGCCCTTTAAAGTATATTTATTTTTATAAGAAATTAAAATAGTATCTTAAAGAATAATAAATGCAAAATATAATATTAATAACTTTTTATGTTTGTGTTTTATTCAAAAAATATTCCATTTCCATTTTCCAGTAAAAGTATTAACAAAGCTTAGCTATTAGATTTTGTTTTACCATAATTACAATTTCATACAAACATATATTATAAGTAAAAATAATGAAGAAGGAGACCTGGTGGATTATTTGAAAGATAAAAATATAAAAAAACGCTATTACTCAAACGTTAGGCTAATAATAATATACTCCTTTAAGATAAGGTAGATATTCAATACTCAAATTCAAAAATTCTTTTTCAAATTATGAGGCAAAAACATTAAACTTTCACTAATATCTGGCGGGAGTCTGTTCTTTGGGGTGTTTACATTTCCACTTACACTAAAAATACATTTCGCTCTCTGACTGATGATGGAGGGCTGATAATTGTTGCCTGGCATGACCATATTGAAACCTTGGCCCATTTTCATGTCACCACATAAAAGGATTCCCTTCTGTAAGCAGCATCTCCATGTTTTCGTAGAGCCCCATCTCCACTGGGTTCACAAATTTGAAATATCTTCACTGCTTAATATTTATCTTTTCAGTTTTTCGATGGGTTCCCCTTTTTTTTGTCTGCAGGAAGCTACTCGGTTGTAACTATTTAAATGCATTCTAGAAGTGGTTACGTCGTGAATGCCCATTATTGTGTAGGTTTCAGCTAACAATGAATTTCGCAGTAGAAGAACCCTTTATTATTTTATTTTTATACAGTTATCACCGCCGCTCTCGGGCAGAGGCCCTATTCAAGGAATGGATGTTGAACGCCTCAGAATTCATCTAATGCAAATTATGCAAATGAGCATAGACGCAGGCTTTTTAAAGTGGGGAGATTAAATTGGTAGGAAACACAGAAGATGGGAGAAATTCCACCAGAGACAGAGAATTTGGCCAGGAAAAGAGGCTTCCTACGCTTGAACTAGTCTGGAGTTTCATCAACACAAAACTCGTATTGCCGATGCAGCACCCCTTACTTGTTGCTTTAGGGAGGGGCGTCGTAAAAGGTGTGGTACGCGAGTGGAAAGTTTCCCTCGGGCACTTGCCGCTACGGTACCTATAGAAAAAAGATAAAGCACCAACATCGCGCCGCAAAGATAGAGAGTCTGAGTGAACTAGAAAGTACAGGGACAGTTTATAAGTATTTTGGCCTTTGACTTGGATTTCCTTCAAAGGCCGGGTGAAATCAGAGCCCCCTCCCCCAGTTTGAGGGAGCAGTACTCCTTCCACACGGGCAGATGAGACCAGCAGCCGCTGGGTGGCAGGGGAAAAGCAGTCTGCGGTCTAAGCAGAACTCCCCAGTTTCTTTGAGGCCTTCCTAGCCCGTTGCGATCTGAGGTTTCCAAGACATTTTTTGTTTATAGTAAGGCCAGTAATGTTTATATTGTCAACTTAGGAGAGACAGAGAGGAGCAAAATAGGAAAAGGAGACCAGGAAAGTTAGAGGTGTTTGGAGAAGGAGATTTGTAAAAGTTGGGTTTTTAAAGGTGTAATTTCACAAGGTTGAGACTACCATACCCGGAAATTCTATCCAGTAACTTGAGAATAAAATAAGGAAAAGATTAAGACGAGAGGCAATTCTAGAAGTAAAGGAGAGAATTGAAATGGGTTGAAGAATGAAGAGTCGAGTAATCAGCATGTGAGTGGACAGAGTTAGATGTACAG
>JABUQX010057606.1:0-10000 GCA_015478945.1 Trachelipus rathkii
TTTCTTCCTTTATCAATTTCCTCGAAAATTTTCAACCCTTTTCTTCCATAGGCCTAATTTCTTCCAAAATTTGCTTAAGTAGAAAAAAATGACATACAAATTAGAACATAATTAATTAAAGTACTAATAATATATATTCTCTCTAATCTAATTAATTAAAGTACTAATAAAATATATCCTCTCTAATCTGCATGTGATATTTCTGTAACTCCACGCAAGCTTTGTTCTCATTTTTTCCTCATAATTATATTGCGTAGTAAAACAAAAAAAAATGACCCAAAAAATGCCAAAATTTATATACTTTTAAATTACTAACTAGCAACAATATGGAGTGCGAACAGCACAATAAAAACCGAACCAAATATCAGTGATTGAACAATTTAAAAAAAATTATTTAGCAACAATGTGGAGTGAAAGATTCTTAACTTAAAGGTCAATAATAAAAATCGGATAATACATTTGTTGAATCAAAGATTAAATATTTATAAGTGACTCACAATATTTAGTGTAAAGAACAGAAAGAAGAGATGCCACCTAGTTTATATTTTCGATCGGTAATCCAATTTTTTTTTAACCAAGAATAGATATTATTTACTTTACAGGAAAAATCTAAAAATTAAAAACATTTTAAAAATATTATACAACACACACACACATGGTTGGGACAGTCTGGATAGGTCTATGTGGCTTCTTACTGTCGCTATATTTTCTATGATAATTATTTTTATGTGTTTATTGGAAAATTCCATTCTAATATATCAGAAGTAACAAATGCCTTATGGATTTATGAATGAAACAGTTAATATTTCAATTAAGAAGAGGTTCTTAACATTGAAATAAAAAATGGTAATGTAATAACATCAATGTGTAGTAATTATTAACTATTACACGGAGAAGTAACAAAATGCTCTTCAATCTGTATACATTTCTCATCTGTTAAATTAAAAAAAAAGATTAGCAAAGTAATTATTCTTATTGCTTTGTTTTCCTACTTTATAAAATATTGTATGATTAAATTTTCGTGTGGATATAAATTTAATTATTTTGAGATAAAAATGACCTGACCTGACTTGAAATCCTCTATACCTAATTCCTACTAGGTTACATCCTAACCTAACCTTAGCCTAACTCAACCTATAACTCTACCTTAACCTAACCTATTCTTCTAACATACCTACCTAACCTAACCTAACTTATTTTAACGCTATACTTAAAACCTTAAAGTGGTTTACCAAAAAATAGTCATATTGAGTTGATTTTTTATATATATATTTATATATATATATATATATATAATATATACTATTATATATATATATATATATATATATATATATATATACTATTAACTTATAATCTTATATATTTATATATCTATTATTATCTATATCTATTATATATATTATATATATATATAATATATTATATCAAGTTTCACTTCTCTAATACATTCGTGCTGCTCGTGATCAGCACGAGTTTAACATTATATGATAACGATCTATTTTATGCAAAAAGTTCATACTGTTACGTATATTATAAATTATTTTCTTATTTTTTTGACAATTATTGCTCATAATTCTAATTGTAAATATGATTATTGCATAAAATTAAATGAAAAATTAAAATTAAACCCATATAATAACGCTTTTACCCTTAATAAATTTTAGGCGGCAAGCTCATGCCAAATTCAGTATTGGCGGGGAATCGGACCGTGTCTTGAATTCTGATTTGCAGTACAAAAATTGTATTCTAAATAATTAGTTTATAAATAATATGTTTAATAAATATCATATTATAATATAATAATATTTATGATAGCAAATAATTATTTACATAATAACAAATACATTAATTAATCAAGAATAACGTAAAATAATTAACAAGAATGGAAGGTAATTATTTATTCCATGTTTATAAAATTGTCTATAAATATTATAAAATATTTATTTATTCGTTAACTCCTGAATCAACCTAAGAATACTTGTTTTTACATTAAAATAACATTTAACATAAAGAATTTTATATTACAATTATCATTTTTGTATTTTTTTATATCTTATAATATTAATATTATTTTATTATAATATATTTTATTTTATATAATATATATTATTATATATATTTATCTATATTTATATATATATATTTAATTTCTATATATATAATATATTTATATATTATATATAAATATTTAATTTATATTATGTATATATTATTTAAGTTTATTTTATATTTAATGAAATTATATATATATATATATATTTGGGAACTTTTTTCGAAGTTGTGTTATTATATATTATATAAATATATAAAAAAAAAATTCTATTTGTGAATATATATTCCTACGTATTGATCATTCATGTTGTGACATTTGATATTTACATATTAAGTACATATATCAGCCCGTATATATACATATATATATATATCTACATATTATTTCTGCTGTAGTAGTTATATCTTGTGAACTATTATTTAATATATACTGTGATATCCTATAATGATAATTCTAATTTTGATATATATTTTACCTATATACTCTAGTTATTGTTTCTGTTTGCTTCCTGTTTCTAACTCTATTTTGATCTACGTCATCTGATCTTATTTCTATTAGATTTTATGCTGTGTACCTTATGTACTTATACATATATTATATATTTTATATATATATTATTTCTATATTATAATATATATCATATAATTATATTATATTATTATCATATATTTATTTATATATTATCTTATATTATTATATTATCTTATATATATATATTATATATTAATAAATAGAGAGAGAGAGACAGATGTAGAGGAGAGAGAGAGAGAAGAGAGAGAGAGAGAGCTGAGAGAGTAGAGCAGAGAGAGAGAGAGCAGAGAGAGAGCACGAGTTAGTAAAAGAGTTTCCTGGAGATTCGCACAATGTAATAGTCATTTTATATTTATTTATTATCTTACTATTATTATTATCTTATATTACTATTTACTTTATTATATAACTATACCTATTACGTTTTAGTTTATCTTGGATTTGGAAGGTTTACTACTTCTCTTATGATCTTTCTATAAGGGTCCGTACTATTTATTTGGGTTAGGAGTATAGTAATTTTGGTTTATACTATTTATTTGACATTATTTATACTATATAATATATATATATTTGTACTTAGTCTTCTCGTGGGTAGCATATACTCAGATAATTATTACATCGGTCGCGGAGATTTTTTTCGTATTCTAAACCTTCCTATCCATATATCTTATATATTCTTTTCTACCCTATATTAGGCGTATACTTTGTGTTCTGCTGTTACTACTATACTTACTCTACTACCTACTACCTTTACTAATAATTTATATTTATATATATATTATACTAATATTTCTTATCTTACTATATATATTATATATATATCTCTATATATCCTATATTTTACATATTTACTATATATATATCTTCTATATTATATATACTTCGCTATCCGCATCCGCAGGGTTGACTATTCTCTCGCTTAAGAGTGACATACGCGATGGCGCGCGAAGTAAATCTCTTGGAATACATCTCTGATTTTGCTCTTCGCATTCCACACTTTCTAACGACATTTCAACGCATAGAATTACGTCACTTGTTACGACTATTTATGTGACGAGCGCATTTATGAGTATATTTTACTCTGTAGTGAGGTGGTCTGATTACTTTAAGGTATTTGTACTTTATGTACGTGCAGGGGCATAGGTACCTACTTATTACTATATTGTACTAACGGGCGTCTACGTGGCTACAATCAATATTACGTCAATATATGTATATTATATCATTCACGTATGAACTACCTAACCTCTATATACATTGTATGTATTTAGGTAGGCGTACCTAATACTACGGTTTTCTATAGTTTTCATTACTTCAATAAATAGAGCTACCCCGTTTTGTTTGTTTCTTCTTATTTTTTCGTGTTATTATGTTTATTTTTTAATGAATACCTCAACTCCTTTTTTTAGATGCCATTTATTAAGTTTAATTTCTAACTATACGTTTTTGCCGATTATTGTTGCTTGATGTCGCTCTCCGCAAGTGTTAGCACAATCTTATTTAGGCGCTCAGCTTTGTCTACATTTTACGATGAGGAAGTCGACTTTGGGCGAGTATAGGCAGAAAACCTTCTTATTAAAGTCATAATCTTCCCTCATCCTTATAAAATTTTGGTGAGTATATAACGAAAATTATGACTGCAAGTATTATTGCCTCTATGCTACTTTATTTTTTGTAAAGGCCACATTTCTGTGGGGTGGTTTAGGTTAGGCGCGCATAGTGGCTGGTGGTATCAGAGAGTCTAGGTTCGGGTTTTATGTCTTCTGCATTTCCGTCGTTGATAATCATTTCAGCTTCATTCGGGAAGGGTCAAAACTCCGCTATATTATTACGTATCATTTATTCTCACCTAAGTTATATTTTAGTATATTTTATATTCTTATTTATTTTTATTATTTTTATATTTTTTATATTTAATTATTACTATTCATTATTTTATTACTACTATATTATTATATTTATTTTTTATTCTCTGACTGAGACTATAAGGATTACTTTTTGTCTGCTTTCTTTCTTTTCTTTTATATTAGCGATTATCATGACATTTAGCCCTTCCTATCTATGTGTAATTTGGTAACTTATTAGTTTTTAGGAGGTTATTACTTTTTTATAGTATGTATTTCACTATGATATGTTTATTGAGCGCTTATTTTTGCGTCTGACATAACGTTCAGGCAGCTTCGTTGTCGGATTGACATTAAACATCCACATTGTTTCTGTGCAGGGTCCGTCTGGATTGGTATATATAAATTCGTGCACATCGACATTCTATCTTTTTATTCCGATTGTCGACCGCGATTGTTATGAATCTCTTATTCCGGGCTCACATCCTGCATTCCCCCGGTTTCCGACTGCCAAATTTACTTTGACAGGTCTGATACATTTCTATCGTTAGATATTACTGAGGTCTATGATAGTCATTCTCATTTATACGACTTATTCTATTGTACTTATTATACTACGTATTATGTTTTACCTTACCTATTATATTTTATATATATTATATATATAATACTTATATATTTAATATCTTATTTTATTATTATATTTTTTATATTGCTCGTTTATTATCTTATATTATTATCTATATATACCTATATTTTTATCTCTATACTTATATTATTTAGTTACATCTGGTAGTCTCGTATATGGGGGGGTCTAGGCAGGTTATGGGCCTGGATTATCTGGTTTGGCCCCTGTTTCCTCTCGAACACATTCTTTTAGAGTTCACTTTTTTATTTTTATCTTCTGCTTTGTATTAAGTATAGACCTTCTATTTACAATTCCAGAGGTTAAGATTT
Source organism: Trachelipus rathkii (assembly GCA_015478945.1). Taxonomy (NCBI): domain Eukaryota; kingdom Metazoa; phylum Arthropoda; class Malacostraca; order Isopoda; family Trachelipodidae; genus Trachelipus; species Trachelipus rathkii. The sequence goes on from JABUQX010057606.1 coordinate 5,389, forward strand.
AAACATGTATCATTATATATATTCCATTATAGGTAACGTTTATTATAGCTCTTTGATTTACCTCCACCGTCCATTCTCTCTCTCGTGGTAACTATTATAACCTATATAGAGAGTTTTCTCCTTATAATATCTATAATATATATATATTTATATCTATATTTATCTTATATATATATATTTATTCTATACTATATATAGTGAAATATTTAAATAAAGCAAAGATAAACGAGAAAGACTAAATTTCAGCCCCCCTCCCCCGAAAAAAAAACTCTGGGTATGTTAGTGTTTAATATCCAACAATAATAAATATGATATAATACATTTATATATAATTATATATCTATATATCTATATATACCTATTATTTTAATATATTACTTTTCTATAATATATTAACTATATATATTCCTATATATATATATATATATTATATATATATTACTATCTTAATATATATAAATTATATATCAAAATTAATTGCTAAGGTAAACAATAACATTGTATAATACTCATATTTCATACGTAATTTTTAATCTATCATTTATATTTTATTAATTTTTTATTTAATTAATTACATTTTATTGTTACTATTTCTCTCATCTTTTAGATAATTTAAAATATGATTAATAATTTTGTTAATTGTATTTTTTCATTTTCAATTTTTTTTGTTCAATTATAATAAATTAAAAATATTCTTTTAATTTAAAAATGAAAAAATTATTAAAAATACAACAGTATCAACTTACTGTATAATGCAGCAGTGATAGTACAGGTGAATTCTGCTAACATGCGTCAAGATCTATTTGCTTACAAGGATTTTTTGTACGAACTAGCTCAGAATGCCCGGAGGCATAAGGTTCTCAGTACCATCAAATATATAAATTATATTTCTTTGTGGGCCAGGAATCTTAATGTCTTCTTCGATCTGCACTAACTGGCACATAATCATATAAGATTAATATTATACATTTAAATTAAAACCCTTAAATAAATAAATTAAATAAATCAATGATCAAATAAGTGGCCTACTGAATAAAAATATGAAAATTATATAAATCTCTTACTCTCTATCTCTTCCTTTTGTCTTTTCTTCCATCTCTCTTCTCTTCTCATTCTTCTCTCCTCATCTCTCTTTTTCTCTCTCTCTCTCCTCTCTCTCTATCTCTCTCTCTCTCTCTCTCTCTCCTCTCTCTCTCCTCTCTTCTCTCTCTCTCTCTCTCTCGTCTCTCTCTCTCTCTCTCTCTCTCTTCTCTCTCTCTCTCTCCTCTCCTCTCTCTCTCTCTCTCTCTCTCCTTCTCTCTCTCTTCTCTCTCTATTATAATATACTGATGAAAATAAGTGGTCTACGAGATATTTAAAAAGAAGGATTAAAAAGGAAAATTGAAACCACTATTGATGAGCGAAAATATCTATTAAAAAGGAAACTTCATATTTCCAAACAAGGGTAAGCATTGAAGTTAAAAATTAAACTTAGCTGGTGATGTATTTATTTTTAACTTGCCCTCCATATTTATGATGGCAGGAAAGAATAGAGAATCTAACCTAAAACCTTTAAATTTAAAGTAAATCATAAAAGTAAAGTTGACTATTCAAAATTAAAATAAAAATAAAATTCAGTTTAAAGTAGATAATCAAGTTTCAAAATTTGATATAGGCTATAAAAAGAAATCAATAATAATAATAATAATAATAATAATAATAATAATAATAATAATAATAATAATAATAATAATAATAATAATAATAATAATAATAATAATAATAATAATAATAATAATAAATAGAATAGGAGCTTATAAAATCCCATTATTACAGATTGAGTGTTTGCTCCAAATCGAGGATAGTTAGCCGAAATGTTAATGGTTTTCTCACAGAAGAGGGAAGAACATCAGCTATGCTAAAGAGGACCTTTTCCCCATTTATATAATTTATATATCATAATTTCATATTGATTAACGTAAATTTTTCCTATAATATCATTTAAATAGTTGTAGAGTTTTTTTTAGTAAAAATTTTTAAAATCAACTATCTTGGAAAGATCCCTCTTTTATTTTTTCTTCATTAATTAATCATTTTTTCTGTGAATGACGACGAAGATGGGATAACTTTCTCTTAAATTTTCTAAACAGCTGATATTCCCTCCTCATTCTGGTGTGTTTGACCTAAAATATTTGGCCTTTAAAAACCACATGATTGCCTATGAGACCAAAAATTTATACAATAACATAAGAAAATATTATATATTAAACTATAAACAAAAAAAATAGAGACAGTTAGAAGCCACATAGGCTTTTAAAGACTAAAAATATAAAAGTCTATATAGAAAATATAGGCACAAAAACATATACTATATTTAGTATATTTATGAAATATTTGATCATTAGAAAATTTAGAGATAGGTAGAAGCCACATATGCCTATTCGAGACAAAAAAAAAAAAAAAAAAGAACATAGGTTGAAGCCAGCATAGGCCCTATCGAGACTGATAATATATATATATATATATATATATATAATATAGCCGAAACATATATAATATATATATATAATTAATATATTATATATATACTATATATATTAGTATATATATAATAACTACTTATACTATATACTATATATAGTAAACTATGTACTGCATACTTTGTATAGTTATTGATATTATTAAATATTAAGCATTATAAATAGTAGATAGGTTTTGAAGACCACATAGGCACTATCACGAGACTGAGGGAAAACTTAGTATAAATAATCGGTCGGATAACCTTAATATAATATCATCAACTAATAAATATAATCACTAAATTAAACGAATATATGAGACCGGTAACTAGCCGTACAAATATATAAATATACAACCTAGTATAAGCCCGCATACCTAGGATAATAGTCATATAACCATACTAAATAACTCGAGGGTATAAGTAAATCCATATACGAACCCTCGGGCTACTAATCTGTACAGATACGACAATATACTAATATATAAAAAAACACTCACTACAGGTAACGTCATGAACTAATTCGTAACCTCTTATACGTGACACATAAAGCGTACTATAATATACAGACCTTATGACAGTATCGACTGGCTAGATTAAAAACGCACATGTTCATTGTAGAAATGGTGCATACCTTATGCTATCAAGCTCTATGTATGACATGAGTGAATGATCTTATTACCGACGCGACTGAGCAGACCTAGGATATTAAGAACGATATAAGAATCATACGAATCAGAGGAGACTAAAAGGTTGGAAGGACCACAAACACACGCACGATACCACAGTGGAAATGAGCATCCTAGTCCACGGAGAGAACATACACCGAAAAAGAACACACTAAATTATATTCATCAGTGTTACTATATAAGACACAACTTATCACCAGAGTTAAAAACGTTATACAAAACATTGTTAGATAGGATTAAATCTTTCACTAATACTGGATGCTAGCTTGACTCCAACATTTAGAAGTTAAAAGTAAATTCGAAGAAAATAATGTGGTAAAGGGTCAACACACTCACCTGACAGTGGAGTAAGGAGTATAATCAAGCACCAAAGGTATGATATTAATACACTCTGAATGACACAACAAAGAGGAGGACAAAACGGGCCAATTTCCGTTACAAACAATTGATATAATAAAGGGTATACAGTACTGGTATAGATGTACCACGACGGCAGGCGTATTACGATTATCTAGTATACTAGTCACATGAAACACGAATATATTCAGCTAGGGCATGTCATCGATCATATAATCATTCCAATAACATACTTCAAACCAAAGAGAACAGACATCTATATCCCAGAGGCTCGGAGACAATAAAACATCATAATGCGAGATTACGCTGACTGTGAAGAATTCACAATTTGAAATAGCGCATATAACATTGTGTGAAGGAGTAATGGAAGGCAGTATGTTACTGGGTCCTCTTTGGCGTTTTCATCTCTCAATTCGAAAAGTGAGCTTGGGAATTAAATAGAGGACGCCCCGTGCAAAAATATTTCCTCAAAAGTAGATTTCCTCGAATACTGAAAATGGTTATCGGTTTAAAAAAAGACCGAACTTCAATGCTTCGCCTGAATTTGATGGAAAGCCTTTGAAGAATTTTTTGAGATGATAGGTTTATATAAAAACTATTTGATAAAATTATGGAAGTGTGAAAAATTAAGCAATAAATTGCACTAAGGACATTCTTGTTTTCAATTGTGAAACAACTCAAAGGGTCCAGCTGAAATCTGTATTAATCCAAAAAGCTTCTCACGGCAGATTAATGGATTATGACGTATCGCTGGCAAAAAAAATTGCTAGAAAAATGTGTTAGTAATTAAATCCTTTACAATAGTTATTCGGTTATACGAAAACTCTTAAAATTAAAATTAACTAATGACTTTTACAATGTACGATAACAGCGTACTGCACGAAGCCCGACCAATATGAAGTAGCTTAGAACCAAACTCAAGCCCATCACGAATAGAAATATAAGAGTTACAAACTGACCTACGTATACAGCCATCGGAGTAACATACGCCCACAGTACATGTTCATACCAGCCTGTCGCGATAATTTTAAGATTTGACTGACAATCTGACTCACAAACCCAATACTAA
>JABUQX010057606.1:15000-31682 GCA_015478945.1 Trachelipus rathkii
ATATTATTATATAATATTATTATATTATTAATATATATATACTATTTAATTAGTATATATATATATATATACTAGTATATATGCTATATATATATAGTATATATATATAGTAATATAATATTTATATATAATATATATATTATATATATATATTATATATAGTATATATATAATATATATACTATATATATTAGAAGAAAAAATAGAAAACATTTGTATATATAATTAAATGATTAATATTTAAAAAAAATTGATTTTTAAAACAATACAATATTAAGTAAAATATCCATGATGGAAAAATTCACAATATACGAGCAGGCTTCTGCGAAAATGATAATTATTCAAAAGAAGTAATTGTCCCATTGGGTTCACGCAAACCTATATATCAGACTTACTGTTTGAAGCAAAATAATCATAATTGTCAAACACAAATTTTTCTGTGTACACTCATCATAGCCAGTCCGTTTTACCTGTCGTCTTCCATAGTCTTCGCAGCCAAGCTTGATTCTTAAGCAGAGGTACCTAAAAGAGTGTTCGAACTGTACTGGTGGTGGCAATGGTTGGACGAGTAGTAATCATCGAAGCCTTTTTCGTCGACGGAATAGCAAAGGTTCACGTCTTCCTTTAAGACTTCGAGGTACAGACCGACCAACAAGATTTTAAGTTTCTTGCACTAACTACAGCTTTCGTTGCTCCTTCAAAAATTTTTTACGCAACAGTTCTAGTTTTCTTTTCTATGACCTTCCTAAATTGGTAAAAAACGCTTATAAAATGAAGGCTATCTCTTTCCTTTAAAGAAGCTGTCATGGCGATTGTTATGAGTAGCATATGGAACAGGATTGTAGATATCAGTCGAAAGCGTCTCTCGTGCAAAAGCAGGTGGGTATGATTTTTCTCCAGCAGCTTTATGGACGTAGGATCAAACCAATAATTCGCAAAGAAGAAGTTAATAGTAAAATCCTGCAGTCGAGAGTTATTAAGGACTTCTCCAAGAACTCCTGGCGATTGTGTTTGCTGTGATTGGTTGACCTGCGGTGCTGCTGGCCTACCAAAGAAATCCCATGGTAAGAATATTCAGAATCAAAAAGTTCCCAGTTGCTTCTGGCCCGATTTCATTAACTTTCTTGTATACACTCTCATCGATGAATTTTTTTCTTCAGTACTGCTTTCCAGATCGGCTCCTAACCATTTTCCACGAATATGTGTTGAGATTGTGCTTTGGCGAGATCTTTGACGATTATCCAATACTTTGTCTTGGACAGGGTTGGAGAGGCATTTAAACAACTGGCCTCTAGACCAGTCGCAGAGTGTATTTAGTACTGCCTCGCCGGATGGATGCGCGCGCAAGTATCAATAGCCATATGGATAAGATGACGTGACGCCTTCTTGAAGCACAAGATACGCCATGCTGGAGTGCAACTCCATGAAAAGCGCGTTTGTTCTTGTGGCGGTATTTCCTCTCAAATTGGAAAGGATTTCTAGATCGCTTGCATCATCCGTTGATACAGAAACAAGTGGCTGCAGGCTGCTTTCAACCTATGAATTGCACGTTAGTTGTTGTTCAAGGGATCCAATCATGGTTTCTGTCGGGCTACTACCGGCGTTCGGGATGCTTGCATTAATTTTTTTTTCTCAGGTACTGCGACTTGTTCTGATCGGCGATAAAAAGAACGTGAGCAGAGATCGTCCGAGCTTGCGGAGTTTCCGACATAAATAGTTGGCCACAAGTAATGGCCGGATGTTTCTGGTATTGATGTTGCAAAAATCATTTACTCACTTTAAAGTTCTGTTAGTCGTAAGTAGATAGAGTCAATGAAAGAGGACGAATAGCTTAAGTTTTAATAGTACTTTTTCCTCAATATTGACTTGGACACCTATCTTCTCTCTGTCAGGAAAGAGCGCGGAATCGCATGTACGAAGATTCGTAGAACGGTCCGATCGGAAACTACGAAGCCCAGGAATATTGACGTTTCATTCTGCTAGTAAGCTATACGGCACGTCCTTTACCTTAATTAGAGCGAAGTGCCTCTTTCCTTTAGTAGTAGTGACCAACATAGTGAGAAACGTGATTTTATTTGCGCCGCCCCGCGTTGTCGTCGTGCCTCCCCCCCCCTGAATCTGAACTGAATTGGTATGTGGCATTTTTGTTCCCCCTTTTCTAAATGGCTTTTCAATGACTGATTCTCGCGGCATCTATTCGTGAGCGCACATATTATTGTGCAGACACTCCCGTCCAGTAAGTCGATTGCTTACACCGAAGTGGTAAATTCGCGACGTACAGGAAATGTACACACAATGAAATTTATTGAGGATAAATATTTTTCTTTATTTTTGTTTTTGAATTGCTGGTTAATTTTTGGATGTTCATATGGTCGGCTACGTCTGTAGGACCAATTTGCAGCTTCAAAAGCCAGTTTTAATACACTCTGTGTTTGTATGTCCTTACAAACTGCATGAACATCTTTATATTTTAGTGAAAGGTCTTATTGTTAAGAAGCCTAGAAGGATCCCTTTGAAACAAACTTGGTAAGGCAGTTGAGGCGGCAAGTTTTGGGTGAGATAAAATACAAACACTTGCCAAAAATGCTCGCCCTTTAGTTGTCGTGAAAGTATGCTCAGCACAAGGGTGAATAATGTCTCCAACCATGTCCAATAATTGAATTATCCTATTTAAGTGGGTAGAGCATCTTTCCATAAAAATTATCAGGTTTAGGTGGAATCCAACACATTTTCCAGTAACTGCTTCTTTTTATCAGGTTCGGAAATCATAGATGAATGTCCAAGTATCGTACCAATTTCTTTCGTGACTAGTCATCACTATGGAAATACGAACCGGGTTGCTAGCTCCGAAGTCTGGACCCATATACTGACGCGTCGAGGTGCTGGCCTGGATGGTGGGTTCTTCACTCATATACGAAGATATTGCGAAAGTAGGAGGGATTGCCTCTTAGTGTGGCTGTTAGTCGAATTATTGGTATGGTTCTTTCGTTTTCACGCGCTTTACCATTTCCAATTTTAACTCCGAGTTCTTCTTCTTTTCAAATTTACTGCAAACAATATATAAATATTATATATATATTATATATATAAGTATTATATACTATATTATATATATATATAGATAGTATATATATACTAAGTATAGTACTATATAAAATAATGTATACTTACTTGTAGTACTATATATATTAGTGATAATATAATTATAGTATAGTATAGTATTATATAATAATACTATATGTATTGTGACCTCTGCACCACATATGGTACATATCGCTCACATAATTTTACTATGCATTCAAAAGATGTTAACGAGAAGATTGAAAAGTATAAAGTATAGCAAACTAAGTGATTGAAATCACTAAGTTTCCTCTGTTGTACAGTAAAAAAATAGTTTTTGTTAAATGAAGCTAACTCTATGCGAGCAAGTAAGATCATATGTTAAACACATTCCTACTTTTAAGAGTGTAAATACAGCAAAATTCTTATAATAATTGAAAGGTAAAACGCTACCGTACCAAAGGAAATCCTCGCAATATCGCATGATCTGATGATAATTGTAACCATAGCTTTCACCTGAAGCGGTGTTGAAATTATAGAGTGGCGTCCGGAGTGATAAGTTTCAATGCTACTTTGAACCTGTAAAGCAGTTTAATAAAGAAATTGGAGGAATCCTGATGACAACACGAAATACTAGAATTTTAATATAACATGTCAAGCATTATAAAAAATAGATAGGGATAACAGACATAGTTTCTTATCTACAAATTTAAAAGACTCATACATAAAAATGAGTCAGCAAGACCCGTGACAGCGATAGTACAAGAGAAAATTTAGTGACGAAATTGACGATGCAACTAGCTTCGCCATATACTGTATAGTATATCTATAGTAAGATATATATATTTATATATATATATATATATATATGTAGTAATATATATTATATATATATATATATATATATATATGATATTATATATTATATATATAATATAATATCATTATCGTATAACCGTACTTAACGGCTACCCCGAAATGGGACGCGTGTGGATCAAAAAAATTCGCTATAAGGTAGAATGCTCTATAAGAGTGAAACACTTCTAAGGGGGGGACGCAGAAGCCCTTGCCCCCCTGCCCCCCCCTGACGACGCCCATGAGAAGACCCTCATAAATCCTAGCTCTTTCAAGATAAGGATTGGCTCTGGATTTGGCAATAATAGGAAGCAATTTGGTCAACAACAGAAAGAAGGAAATCAGCAAGTTAGAGAAGAGTTCTATTCCCCCTTATAGTAATTTCCTATAAATAGAGTGAATTTTAATTTAATCTAATACCATCTCCATTACAAATTCAAATGTAAATAGTACAGATTAATTTTTCTATAGTAAATTTAGAAACTGTTGCCCTTCTTTGAATTCTCCCCTTCTCTAAATTATTTTTTTCCTTCATTAAATTATCATATTCTTCTGGTTACATTTATTTGGGTAATGCGTGTGTTTTTCTTCATCACTACTGGACTGTAGAAATTCTTCAGTGAATCTGCGTGATTCATTTACTTTTAGAAGGTTGGGTTCTCGTGATTTCGCTTGTTTTTTTTTTTTAAATAGGGATATATTCATACAATATATATATATATATATTGTATATAATATATTATATATATATATATATATATATATAATATATAACTATAGATATATATATATATCATAATATAAATAGATTTTAATTATATATATATATATACTGACGCTACGATAGTGGCGTAGTGTAATACTTATATAGTATAGTAGTCGTATATATGTTCGGGAATTGGAAATTTTTCCACTGCATACACAAAGTGACGTTTAACTTGGTTCTTAAATAATTCTGTTTACCAACCAATATCGAAAAAAAAACATTACGCCTTTATAGACGGTGGATGCTTATAAAATAAGAGTCTGCCAGATTAATATCGAAGGTCACATTAATTTCCCACAGAACCGTGAAAGCGTTTTCCTAAACTTTAGCTTTATTTACACACTCCGTTGTCATTGTTCTTGTTAAGTTGCTGTCATTGCATTTGATGCGTGTTGAAGATGTCAGATGAGGTTTCATGTAAATGTCTTCCTGTTAGGTCCGTGATGGCTACAGGATACAGTGAGATATGGTGGTGTTCTGACATCGGAGACTGAAGGAAGTCTGCCTTAAGAGGGGCTGGATTCGGTTGTTTATTTTTTGTTTTTCAAATGGTTTCAAAAGCTTAATGCAGTGTGAAATGATGTCATTTTCCACATTAGTAAAAATGTTTAACTTTGGAATACGAGCTGGCGTACAAAGCAAGAAGGTTTCTTTGAGCAATCAAATAACCATTCTTCTTCCATCATATGAAATGTGATAACTGATAGTTCAAACGCGTCCGGAGTTGGGAAGACGACTTTGAATAGAACAGTAAGGATAATTGGACATACCAAGCTCAAGCTAGCTTTTGAATTGCACCTTCAACTTATTTTCTTCATTTTCGGAGTTTCCATTTTGTGTAGATGTTTCATAAGCATGTATTGTTTCTAGTTGATAAAATTCTTTATCAACCATTCTCACAATAAATAGTCCGCGCCAACATCCGCAGGGCAAAGCGCGGACGCGGATGCGGATGTTTCTTTAATAATGTGGGGATGCGGATGTTACCTGCATAAAATAATATAATATATATATTAATATATTAGTATATATATATATCTACTATGTAGAGTTATAAGTATATATATACTATATATACTATATAATATATATATATATATATTATATATATATATATGAGACTCCTACTACTGTATTTCATGTAGTATATATATTAGGACAAGCTACACGACCTCCTTCTAGAAACTTGGTGGTATTCTTTTGTGCAGCAAGCGCGCACGCTATATAAGAAGGATTGTAATTTAAGATCCATTTTTGAAATGAGGTATTTATTTACAGTACGTAAAAATTTCACTTGAAAGTGAAGAAATAACACAAGTCCATTTTCCGTTGAGATACTACTCTTTTCGTAGGTCGAATTGGTAGTCACAGCCCTTTCCAGCGCGTTTTTTCCCCTTGCCTCTGACGCTTGTGTTTTAGCGAAAAATTTTAGTGATTTCGAAAATTCAGTTGCAGCCCTTTCACTTGAAATTTATTCTCTCTTTGTCGGAAGGATTTCTGGAGAGAGTATCTTGGGTGAGATTTATTTCTTCTGAATTCTTATTCTTAATAATTTGATCTGACTCTTGTATCTGACTGAAGAGTAAGCTCACAGGACGGGTTTATATTATCATTTCATTTCGAACTTGTGCTAAAATTTGCGCAAGCAAAATTTTAGCATAGTACGAACATAAATGTAAAATTTTTACAAAGTTTATAATGGTAGTATCTATATATATATGATATATATATATATATAGTATATATATATTATATATTATATAATATATATATATATATATTAGTATATATAATATTATGACTAGTAGTATATATATATATATACTAATATACATATATGTAATGTATATATATATATATAAATATATATATATGTAAAAAAATATACAGTTGTATAATGTATATTATGTACCTTATACAATGTAATATTATTTTATATTTTTTTAATATACTATATAGTATATATATATATATATATATACTATATATGATATATAATAGAGTCATATAGATAGGTTGCGTGACCATATATATATATATATATATATATATATATATATATATATATATATATATATATATATATATATATATATATATATTTATTTTTTTTTTTTTTTTTTTATTTTTTTGGCTATATTTGAAGTATGAAATTTTATTTTTTAAATCCTTTTTTTGAATAATATAAAAATAAATTTTTTAATAAAAAAAAAATATTAAATAAAATACACCATGAGCTTGGTTTGAATGCACCCTAAATGTAATTGGAATTTGCCATGACGTCAAAGGTCCATTGTTATGACTTTTTGATTTTTGACGACTAGCAAAAGCCCAGCCCTACTCTCTTGCAACATTGAGCAATGGGAAAAAAGGTGCAGACCTCAATAACATATCTTTGGAGCCAGAACTATGTTTCTGGTTCTGCCACAACTGGCATAATAATAATAATAATAATAAAAAAAAGGATTTAATAATCAAGTACAATACTTCAAATGGCCAAAGAATAAAAAAGAAAATAATAATAACAAACTAAAAAGTTTTATTATTTTTTTTTCATATATTTCAATAAGTGGCCTAGGCCACCATACCTAGACCTGAAGAAGTTAGCAGCATAGGCTAAAATATTAGAAGAGGCCTTTCAACCCCAGATAAGGAGAGATTTATCATATTGGAGGAACTTCTTTTTCATAAATAGGGTAAGCATCAAAACTAAGCTCATTCTGTATAGCTGATAGTTTGATTTTAGTTCTTGCCCACCATACTTTATATGGTAGAATTCAATAGAGAAGCTAACCTAAATCTTTAAATTTAAAGTGAATCATTACTGTAGAGTTGACTATTCAAAATTAAATTAAAAAATAAAATTTCAGTTTTTAAAGTAAAAAGTAGTATGGAAAAACTTTACTCTGTATATCTGAATGAAGAAAATTTTAATAATAATAATAATAATATATTAATATATCATAATAATAATAACTAATAATAATCATAATAATAATATAATAAATAGATATATAATAATAATATATAGAGAACACTTTAAAAAATAGGAGCTTATAAGATCCCATCCTTACAGATTGGGTGTCTTGCTAGCTCAACTTCCACTAATACATCAACTGGTAATGGTTGTATCACACTGATTAGAGGAAAAAGAAGATCAGCTAATAAAGAGGATTTTTCTTTTTTTAAGTAGAGTTTTAATGATTAATATATCCCCCTATAATAGTTGTAAAGTTTTATATAAAGAATTTTTAAAAATCGACTATTTTGAAAATCCCCTCTTTTTAATTCTTTCTTTTACATGATAATTTATGCATCTCCATGAAATAGCTATTTTCTGTGAATGGCCGAGTCGATGCAGGAATTACTTTCGGTCTTGAATTGTCCCTCTATAGCTGTGTCTCTTCTGGTCAGTGTTTGGGCCTAAAATATATTTGGCTTTGTGAAACCACATTAGGGCCATATTGAGAACATAAAGTTAATAGGGTATTGAATAATAGAAAATAAGACCGTTTTTTGAAGCCACAATAGGGTAAGAATGTAATAATAATTAAAAAATAAGGTTGCATATTGAATGCAAAATTCATGGGAAAATATCCGCAAAAAAGTGTGATCACTCAAAAAATATACTGTATATTTATTAATAGAACGTAGTACAAAATTAGAAGGAGCCACATAGGCCCCTATCGAGACTGACAACATATTATATACAAAAAAATATACGGTACATTAAACGTTATGTAGAGATATAGTGTAATACAATGAGGATAAGTTGAAGCCACAATAGGCCTATCGAGACGACAATTATATAGTAAGAACAAATAAATATATAAAATAGAATAATACTAAACTATAAATTATATATAGTCTTTGTATATTTAGTAGGTATACTTATGTACTGTATAATAATACTGTGTTATATATTATTGTATAATAATTACTACTTATGAGCAACTTAAGCGCCCACCAATAATAGAGATTAATTTTCTCGACAAATATGGAGGATAGTGGTACCCGAAAACTATAGAATTAACATTGTTGAAAATAATCTAGTGCGACGGGGCAAGCCCCATCACTTCATTATTTCAACAAGTTTTGACTCTCGTTAAACAAAGAGGAACCAAGAGGTCCATTATTACCAAATTGATAAATAAAATAACAGCTGATATAGATTTATATACATCTAATGAGTTAAAGGGTGTTATCTTTAAATTTAAAAACAAAACTAAAAGAAGTTACAGAGTTGGACAATAAAATAATAAATATTTACGCTGACTGTCAAGAATTCACATTTGAAAACGCAGATAAAATTTGTGAAAAAAATGAGTACTATGCCTTTGGAATCTCATCTCTCATAAGTGAACTTGAAAATAAAATAAGCCCTTGTACAAAATATTTCCTCAAATAATGCTCATATTGAAACTGGTTTCTCTGGTTTAAAAAGACCCGAACTCCAGCTCCCTGAATTTGATGGGAAGCCTGAAGACTTTGATAGGTTCATAAAAAACTTTGAAGAAATAATGGATAGGGAAAAATACAATAAATTTGCTAGACATTCTTGTCTAATGAAACAACTTAGGACGAGGTGTCGCAGCAAAAATTTATACAAAAGAGACCCTTGTAGCAGATATGGATTATATATGGCCCAAGAACTTATTAAATAAGTGCCATTCAGTAACAACGATCTTTTAACAACAATATTGCAGTTTCATTAAGAAAAACTTGATTAAAAGTTAAAATTAACGCAATGACTTTTACACACATGGATTAGCTGGTAGCTAAAGTTCATAGGAAAGCAATAGATAGTTTAAAAAAATAAATATGTAAAATGTGATTGCCTAATATTTTTTTTGGAACGTTTGGCCTGAAATATATCAGACCCAATAATAATTAAGGAACATTAACAAATAATACATATCCAAATTTAGATGAAATGTTAAATAATGCAATTTGAGGAGTTCATAATAGATATTGGATAGAGTCGGGTTACGTAAATACAAAAAACAAATGGGCAAATACATCACTCACTAAAACTACATCACAAAGTTGAGAAAAAAACAGTAGCTTTAGCTACTAAACATTGATGTGAATCAAAAACAAAAAACAAATACTGAAACAACAAAAATGTGGGTGGGGTTGTTCCATTTGTCAAACCATTACAAAACCTCAGAATTTGTATGGCCTAAATTTGTATAGTTGCCCAACTTTCAAAACACCTGAATCCAAATTGCAAAAAATCAAAGAATTGGGAGGTTGTATTAATGTGGGTACTTGAATCATCAAAGTGAAAACTGTAAAGTTTAAAATCTTTATTGGCTAAACTATAGAAATTGTAAACTCATATAGATCCGGCACTAGACCAGCAACCATGTCTGTTTTAATGTATTAAAAAACCAAAGGGTGGGAGAGTGTATCACCTATAATTTCACACACTCAAACCAAGAACAACAATAAAAATAAAAAATAATGCACCCAAGCAGAGTAATCAACCTCGCGACTGGTTGTCAGTTTGAGCCTAAATGTCTTGACTATGTCCCTGTAATAACCCAGTTACTTGCAGAACAAAAGTAGCACAATTTGTTTGTTATGTAGATTCTAAAAGTAACCCACGGACCACTCAAAACATAACTCTTGCTAACTTCCCACAACTTTCGTATAAATACAAAACAATAACAACCAAGATTTGAGGGTTTTATACGATTCTGGGTCTGAAATAAATTTATTCGCAGACAGTAAGCACAACAAATTAAATTAGTGTGTACAGTCTGAAATAAGTGTGCTGTAACATAACAAGGTTTCAATGAAACGCAAATATTACAAACTTCTTATGTCATACGAAGTTGGATGATAAAAAATAAATAATGAAAATATACAGTATTGTTGCAGCTGGTAGTCCCTTCAATATAAACCAGAGTGAATATACCTCTCACCCTCAAATTTGTAAAGGGCAATTTGACGAACATAAAATACCTTAGCTGGATAAGCACATTCGAAAAATAAGATAAATAAGGAAATCCATATATGAGTTACTTAGCGGTTACTGTGTGGGGATATTGGAAGCCCACATATCGCTATCCAATAAAATGTCAAGTGCTCATAGTGGTTGTGGTTTATCTAAACGAACAGTTTCACTGTTATAAGGTGAGTAGTAGGGCTTGACACTTCTTTAGAATCTTATTAGCGTGGGGACTCTTGAATAAATTTCTATAAAAAATACTGCCATATTTTTGCCCAAGTATAATTAAAAGAAATTTAGCAGAGCTAGTCAGGGCGATCTTGCTTGCGTGCGAAAAAAGAATGATTCAAAACCGTAGAGTGAACGGAAAGATTAATGACCTAAGAAATGGATTACTGACTAATCCTCATCTCTAGCTAAAATAAATAATACTGAGCATAAATTGGAATGATTCTACGGTAAATATAAAAATTCTAAAAGATTTATTAATTAATAATAGTTTTGAATGTCCTAAAAAATCCTCAGAGTTAGATATGGAACTTATACAATAACTTAATTACAATACCACATAGAGATATGGAGACCAGGTCCGATTGATAATGGCTGTGTTGATAGTGGTGGATATATATTGGAATATCACAGTAACATTGTCTTGCTGCCAAATATTATTTTTATTTTGGGGTAACTTCAGTGATATTGGGCAAATAAATACTTAAAAAATTATAAAAAAGAGCCTCTAAAAATTATGAGAGCCATATAATAATGTTCATATTTTGAGGACTGGGACGCGCAATCTTAAACGACAAACGGTGATCATTTCAACCTGTTGAAATTGAGAATACAGGTAAAAAATAGACAATAATGTTTGATCATTTTTAGCTACATATGCAACGTATTTAGGGATCACGTAGAAACAACAAAAAATGCAGAATTGTATATTTGTCGAACCTATGCGATAAAACCCAAAAAAACAACTTAATATGTTATCAACATAATAATGTTAGCTACACCCCAGGACTAATTTAAAATAATAGAGTTAGATATTAGCATTAAGACACTAACTTACGGTCAAGTCAGTAATCTGCTGGTTATTTCGATTGGAGAGAGCCTTTCTCAATATTAAATTGCCTTTTGAGGATACTGAAAGATTCCATTTTTTTGTGGTTCAAAAATATACAAAGAAAATGATTTTTAACGTATTGTTTGCTTATAAATTGAATGCGACTGGTCTCACGTTATGGCTATTTAGATGTAAGCCCCTTGCCAGTTCTCGGAATGATGGCACTTTATAGTAAGATGATGATTGATTTACATGTTGTTTCATGACGTTCTGTGATGACAGTTTTGATATGGAACCTTAAGGAGAAGATGTTGTATAACCTGGTCTTATATGGATTTACTTTAGGTTATTCCTTCATGCTTCTGAAAGTGAAATATTCTTGCTTATCATGAAGTCTCATGTAATACTTTAACCAATTATGGGGTCAAGTTTGCAACAATTCATCATAAGTAAATTCACCAGGAGTTTAAGAAATTAAAGTATAGTGGAGTTAGACAATAATTACTGTGAGTGAGCCTATAAATGACAATCACAGTAAAACTATTAGGAAATGATATGGGATTGATATCGATGAGGTACCTTTATATTAATAAAAATAATGAAATGGATCCTCACAAGCAAGACAGGGCGACTTGAAGAATCTATTTTATCTACTATAGAACTGGTCTATTTATGACCGCACTAAATTATTGGACTGCCTTGGCAAGAACGAACAGGGCTAAACTTGTTTTACATAAACTAGCAAAAAATAGAAAAGATGTTAAACGTCTGGGGACAGACAATTTAGATTTATGTAATTTTACTAAAACGAATATTAATCGAATAATCTTGCTCACGATATAAATAGAACAGTAAAAAACGAGAACTAGAAAGAGTTTATTCTGGGGGTTATGACTATCCTTCATATAATTATTATATAAATGCCATTTACTGAGCCGCTAGTAAAGACATTCTATGGTAGTGTCTTGTATGTACAAAATCAAAAAATAGTGAGTCTGCATTTTCTTTTGTGTGCAAAATTTTAATATATAGTCATAAAAAATACTAATTCAACTGAAGCCATCCCTTTGTCATTTTGTTTGCCTGGAAACCAAAAAGTACAATGTCTAAATAGAAATCGTTTTGACAATTAACTAACACTTTCACGACCTTTTAAGAATAACTAAATTACATTATATAACTGATTCAAGGCTGGTAACATGGAATTGGATTTAGTAATAAGAATTGAACAATTAAACAAAATTTGAAAAAAAGGAAGCCATTAGTAAATAATCAGTACTGAATTTTGTATTGAAATGACTGATCGGTGGAAGAAACAACCCAATTAACCTTTCATCATTCGTGAAGCGATTCGTCAGAATCCTAGTGGATTAATTGTTAGCTTCGATTGTGTTTCATGATAAGTTTTATTAAAAGAAATTCACGTTTGATTTAAATGGACCTAGTAGTTAGATATCAAAAAGTGAGAGGATTAAAGTAACACTGTTCCACTAATCCCTGTATCACGTGGAATTACATTGATGTACAGGATTTTTAATATTATATAATAGTCAGACTTTTTTCATTATTGTACCGCTTTATTTAAGACTTAGATAGGTTATTTCTTTGCTCATTGAAATATTAACTTGTTAATAGTTCACATTTTTGTAAGGAAGAGGAGATTTTGATTTGCATAGTGTTATAAACTTATGAAAGTAAGCATTGCGAGAACGCCCACTCTTTCGTTTTCGTCAATTGGTCCCCCTAGATTGGCAATCTGCCTGATTATATGAAGAAAGATTGTAATGCTCATATTTTAAGCAATCATAACCAGACGAAAATTTTTCCAGCAAAGCCATATCAAGTATTACTTAAACCCAAGAAATTGTAAGTGACAAAGAAACCAAGTTGGTCCACACTTTAATCAATCTTTTACTTGATAATAAACGATATAATTAGAGTAGAAGAGTAAATTTGGCAACTTAGACTGGCTCTGATTTTAAATCAAAAAAATCCATTATGATTTCGCATAAAAAGTCATTTCACGGAACTGAGTATAATAATGTAAAGAATTACATGTAAAAGATGAAAGCATTGCAGGGTGTATTCTAAACTGCCGTGAGCAGTAATAAGAAAGGAGTTGTTAATATTCCAACAGCGATAGTTCGACAGAATAACTTAGAAAAACATTTAAAGACTGCCATCGAATGTAAAAACTTAATGTAATGCAAACCATAAAATTTAATCAGAACCATTACAAAGATTATATAGAATAAATCCATCTCAAATTCCATTTAGAGAAATATTGTCTTGAACGCACACTTGGACCTTTTAATGCATAAAATAATATAATGTATAAACGAGAGAATTTACCAAATATTGACAGTCCTAATAACGTTGCACATATCACAAGACGCTGTAAAGCCTTGGTTTCTAGTGTAAAAATGTATAATAAGTGCTTTATTTTCTGCTTTCAATTTCATGTGTTGACTTTGGATTCTCTACAAGCTTATAGTATAGTGACGCAGGAAGAGTAGTATGTAAGCATCAGTGCAAATTAATAAAAATTTTAAATTGATGATGTAGAGTGTTAAATAATTATTTTAACTCTTCCATAATAAAAAGTGTTTGGAGTGTTTCACCAATAGGTCTGGTAAAGCTAGTTTTTCTAGGAAGGTTATTATTATCTTTAGTCACAACAGGTGAGAAAATTAATCTATAGTGCTATAGTGAAAATATACTTAGACGGCAGGGATGAGTTTTTTCTTTATTAGTTAGGGAAACAAATATGCTTATAAATAAAAGGCTCCGGTAGCATTTAAGCCAATATTAAGAGACCCTGAGGTGGATCCAAATATCCCATTTGCAATAACACCGGAGATATTGCTGAAGGGATATGAGGTTCCAGCTCTGGTTGTTTCTGTCTCATGTATCTTCATGATGGTAATAGGATCATTCAGATGTCCTGATGGTACGCTCTTGGTTGAAACCTGATCAGATCAGTTATAATTTGACTTTTTTCAAAAAATCCCAGAAAGTTAAATGTAATTTGAAGTGATTTGTACTTGAATGAATTCTTAGCAAACTTTACCAATATTCTGCCACTTAATGCAGGGACAGACGACTAGTGATATGAGGAATGCAAATATTAGAAAAAACATCACTGTTCAGACTTGGGCAAGGTATTTTGGAGATAAGTTGGTATTCTCACTTTGCATGAGAGAAGCAATTGTTTTGTATAACCAGCTATGCACTTTACAGTAGTGGTTTGGACAGTAAACAAGATATTGAAATTAATGAGTTAGGAGAAACGTTCTCTGTAAAAAGTTAAAGACCCTAACCAAGAAACAAATAATCCAGACCACATATCCGACCATGAATCTATTAAATAAAAAAGCATACACACTGAGAGTATATTGCATGAGTGTAAATATATGGCTTAGCCAGAGTCTGGCCTGAATCAGTTGTCGCACAGTCGCCTAATTGATTAAGACAACAATAGATGCTGAGGCAGTAAGGAGCTAGACAGTAAGGGAAAAGCTGGCAGGTTCCAATGTAGAAAGCTCGACGAAGTAACAAAGCTCATAAGATTGCGCGGAATGGGCAGACGTTTAGGTGCTGTCGCAGCAGTGATTATCAAAATGGGTATTCTGTCTTTATGTAGAGACATTGATATGCCGTTTAGAAAATAAGGAATGGGTAGAGAAGGTAAAATTTTGTTTCAAATTTACTTTGCATACCTTTCAAAATTAAATTCATTAGAATTTAATTTTGGCCTCCTCCCAGTGTAAAAAAAAATATACAGTCTGTATAGATCGTACCTATTCTTAACCTGTCTTAATTCAATTTTATATTATTTTATTTATTTATACTACTATATATATTTATAATATATAATATATGTATATACTTATCTTTTATTTATTTCTTTTTAATTCAAGTGGCCAATTGAAGTGGTGAACCATTTGATTTTTTCGAATCTTATTTGAATAATAAAAAAAATTTTTTAATAAAAAAAAATTCAACTAAAATACACCATGAGCTGGTTTGAATGCACCCTAAAATGTATATGGAATTTCCTGACATCGAGATTCTATGTATATGACTTTTGTTTTTTGACGAAGGCAAAAAAGCCCCAAACAGCTAACCCCTCCTGCGAGGACAAGTGGGTGAGGCTAATTGGGACGACTAGAAAAGGATGCAGATCTCGTGCGATACAAATACCGTATTTCTCTGGAGCATAAAATGGTTCTAGTTCTTAGGTGCCACACGACTGGCAAGATAACAAATACTATATATAAAAAAAGATCAAACATAATACTTTCAACCATGCGACCAACAGAAGTGCAGAGGGTCTTAGCGTCGAAAACCAGATGGATAGAGAAAATCAATTTAATGTAATGTCGTAAAGTTCGTAAAACTAATTTTTTTTGTATAGTATTTTTTTGTTTAACATATAGTGGACAGTAGAGAAGTGGCTTGTAAGGGCCGTGAGAGTTCGCGCTCAGTGAGATCGGCTTAGAATTCGTTCTAGTGTGATACGCGGTGTACCTGAGACCACAGTTGATAAGCGAATTATAATCGTGACATAGTGCGTAGTCAAATAGTAGAGAGGTCCTTTACACACCCCGAGATGAGGAAAGATTTATCATATTGAGGGAGAGACTATTTTTTTCATAAATAGGGTAAGCATCAAAACTAAGCTCATTCTGTATAGCTGATAGTTTGATTTTAGTTCTTGCCCACCATACTTTTATATGGTAGAATTCAATAGAGAAGCTAACTTAAATCTTTAAATTTAAAGTGAATCATTACTGTAGAGTTGACTATTCAAAAGTAAATTAAAAACTAAAGATTCAGTTTAGAAGTTAAAAGTCAAGCATTTCAGTATTTTGAGTATGAGGTACAGAATTGCAAGAATTTAATAATAAAATAATAATGAAATTAATAATTAATAATAATGAAATAATAATAATAATTTAATATAATAATAATATAATAGATAA
>JABUQX010057607.1:0-13503 GCA_015478945.1 Trachelipus rathkii
TATATATATATATATATTATAATATAAATATATATATATATAAATATATAATATATTATATATATATATATATATATATATTATTATATATTATATAATATATATATATATATATTGTGATGCAATCGACATCGTAATCCGCACTTATTAAAGATCCATCCGCATCCACATCCGCGCTTTGCCCTGCGGATTTGTGCGGATATTTATTGTCGAGATTGATAAAGAAATTTATAAATAAAAAGAAATTAGATGAATCTGAAATGAAAATGAAAATGAATGAAGGCAGTTTCAAAAACGGCCTTGATATTCCATATCTTAATTAATGTTATCAAAGACATTCCCACTCGCTGGAATAGTACACTCCATATGATTGGAAAGAATGATATTGCTTAAAGAACCTCTTGCCTTCGTACGCCAGTTCGTATTCCAAAGCTAACATTCTTACTAATGTGGAAAATGACATCATATTACACTGCATTAAGCATTGAAACCATTTAAAGAAATTACCAAAAAAAATCAGTACCTCTACACCTTCTGTCTCCGATGTAATACCATTAATCTAAACGCTAAGGAACATTTTGAACCATCTTCAAATGAAAAATGATGACGGCCTAAAAAGAATGAAAGATGTATAAACAGAGCTAGAAAAACGCTTTGGTTTGTGGAGAATTATGACCTTCAAACTATTGCAATTTACTTAGATCCTAAGTTATAAAACCAAGTTTTTTTTTTTGTAACAATATTAGTACAAGTAATCGAAACTTGTGTTGCAGTTTCAAAAACTTCAATCGAACAGTCTATTAATTGCCACCCATTAAAAGGAAAAAATACGAAATCTACAGAACCAACACCTACAAGTAAAATCAAAAAATAATAAAACAGATCACTGGAAAAGAATTTCTAAGTCCCTAGTAGTGTAAAGAAACACACCATTTCCAAAAGATGTAGTGCAAACGATTGAAAACTATCACCAAGAAAAACAACTAGATGCAAATGATGATCCTATCAGTTGGTGGAAAGTTAAGCAAAATGTTTATCCACGCTTGAGTAAACTGCAAGGAAATTCTTTGGGCTGTCCCATTTATGTTCTCAAGTGAGAGAGTATTTTAGCCAATGCTGAGCTAATATTTATGAATGAAAAGAGAAACGACTCTCAGCATATAAAGGCAGAAAAATTGATGCTTCTCAAGCACAACCTTTTCAATACTAGGTCAAAAAGTATATAATCCATTGTAAAATCTCTTTCATTAAGGGCGGAGTTTGGTGAAAGAGGTTGGTGGGTGGTCCATTTAAGTTGGGTCCTCGTCCCGTACCCTGGTAACACAATTATATTAATACTGTAGATGCGAAAAATGACATCTGCTGCATCACAAAATATATATTATATATATATTATTATATATATATATAATATAATATATATATATATTATAAAATTAATAAATAATATAAAAAATAAATTATATATATTATAATATATAATATATATAATATATTATATATATATATATATATAATCATATATATATATATATATATAAAATATATATATATATATATATATATATAATATATATATATATATATATATATATAATATATATATATAATATATATATATTATATATATCTAACTCAATTTTTTTCCTCTTTCAATTTTATTTCATTTTTCAAAAATTTGTTGGGATCTGGTGCGGTGCGGTGCGGTGCGATCCAAAGGCCCACACCACGCACACGCACCCATTAATTTTTCTCGTGCTCCGCAGCACCGCACCGGACTTTCATAAGAGAAAACCGCACCTCACCGCACCGCATCAGGTGGCTGAAATTTTAATGCGCACCGCACCGCACCGTACCAAACAGAGCGTTTAACACGCACCGCAACCGCAACCGCACCGCAACCCGGTGCGTCTGCCAATCCTAATATATATCATATTAATATATATATATATATATATATATATATATATATATATACCATATATATATATATATATATTTATATATATAATACTATAATATATATTATATATATAGGTTGTATATAATATATATATATAATATAATATATTGTGTGTGGGTGTGTGTGTGTGTGTGTTTATGTAGGTGTGTGTGTGTAAATGTATATATGTTTTTTTTAGTATTTTTATATTTATTTATATAAGAAGTACACTAAGCTCAGTGGTAGGGAGCACACGCCAACAAATGAGGGTCCAGGTACAAACTGGTCGGGTGGGAGAATGTGAGCTATTTTCTCCTAGGGCTTCGCCTAGTCCTGCTCGGACGTTAATCGAGTACACCCCCTTCTAAGATTCAGATCAACTGCCTTGAGCGTGGCGTTTATATAAATATATATATATATATATATATATATATATAAATAATTATATATATATATAATATATATAAATTAATATATATATATATTATATTATATAATAATATATATATATTATATATATATATATATATATAATTCTATATTATATATATATATATATATATTATATATATATATATATATATATATAAAATTTTCAACAAAGGTTGAAGAACATTAATATTCCCAACATTTGTTTTTCCTGAATAGAAAGTAATTAAATTGTTTGGCGACATCATTCAACCTTTTTACGAAAAAAATTACATTTTTGCTATCCCTATTGACCCTTTCTGTCTGTTATATATATATATATATATATATAATATATAGATATATTATATTATATATATTATATTATATATATATAATATATAAGTATATATATTATATATTATATATAATATATATATATATATATATATGTAGTAGATAGATAGATAGATAGATAGATAGATAGATAGATAGATTGAGTTAGATAGATATATATATTAATAGAATATATGATAGATAAGATAGATAGATAGATAGATAGATAGATAGATAGATCACCACGGTTCGCTTGCTGGGTCCTTTTCAAAGATAGGGCAGAAAATAAAATAAAGAAAAATCTCCGCAAGCTAAAGCCTGACGTAAATCTCTCAGGTGAGCGCAGACGTATGCTTTAAAGAGAGGAAAATTAAATATAGTTGAAAAAACTAAAGGCACGAAATTCCACAGAACAGAAGTAGCTGGAAAGAATGAGGCACTACAACGAACAAGTCTAAGGTTTTAAATACTCACGCAAAATTCATGCGAGAGCAAGGCATCCTTTATGTTAAGTGGTCGACGCAAGCGTGGTGGAATGCGAGAGGTCAACTCCCTCGAACATCTGCCGTTGTAGTACCTATAGAAAAGAGATTGTGCCCCAACGTCACAGCACAGAGACAGAGGGTCAAGGGAGTTTGAATGGAGGGGACAGTTTATTTGTCTCTTAGCTGTAGACTCAACCATATCCAGAAGGAGGGTGGAGTCGGAGCGCCCCAAATGTGAGAACATACTCCAAATAAGGGCGAATAAGACCCTAATATAACTGGAGTAGCTGTACAGAGGAAAAAAATCCAGCAACCTGAGCATAACTGCTATCTTCTTTGAGGCCACCTTAGCAACCATTGTAATATGAGGTTTCCAAGACAATTTGTTGTTTATGTTAAGACCAAAAATGGTTATGTTGTTCACAGGTGAGACGTTAGAGCCATCGAAGGAAATAGGAAAGCTGGGAGGTATTTTTGAGCGGGAGATGTAAAGAAGTTGATCTTATAAAGAGTTGAATTTTACAAGGATGAGGTGACTCCACAGGGAAATCATATTCAGATCAGCAAGAATAGAATCGGAAAGCTAAAGACGAGAGGCAACTCTAGATGCATAAGAGGAAGCAGATTTTTAATGAGTGAAAAAATGGAAAGTTGATTCATCGGCATAAAAGTGAACAGAGTTAGAAGTACATCTGAAGAGATCGTTGATGAAAAGTAGGAATAAAGTTGGAGATACAGTATAAACCCTGAGGAACACCACAAATTAACCAGAAGAGAGGAAGAAGACGCTCCGTCACCGAGTGTGTGATATGGAGCGATCAGAAAGAAAACTAGACAAGAGTAAGCAAATAGAAGGAGCAAACCCAAAGGAAGGGAGCTTAGGGAACAGTGACGCGTGCCAAACCCTGTCAGAAGCTTTGGATATGCTAAGCGCCACCATTTGATTTTTAATTGATTTTAGCACTGCATATACAGTTTTAGCGTATGATCAATTTTATCCCGATTTCTAATTTTGTTTTTGTCTGTCTTTGTATTTTTTTTTTTTGTTGTGTGTGTGTGTTGTGTTGTGTGTGGTGGTGTGTGTGTGTGTGAATGCCAGATTTGAGAAGGTGCTGGCTTTCTATTGACTTTACCAACATCCCGGCATAAACTCTATACTCTGCTTCCGTGGAATAGCGAGCTCTCTAACTCCTTAACCTCTAATGCTTTTGCTCTTTTCTCCGAAATCTCAGATGGCCTAACGAATTCATCTCTAAGCACCTACGTTTAATGTATTCCAACTGCCTAAATTATTTCATAATTTCCGCTAAAGGTAGAGTATGGCGTACTGCCCATCTCTGCCTGTAACACGTCTCGTGATCTCGAATCTCCTAATTTCGATGTTCTGTGCTTATAAAATCTTTCTTGCTTCTTCTGCAATAATCTGGCTTATGCTACTGTTCTCGCTAACAGGAGCAGATTTTGCACGCCTTTTTTGAATATCCTAACTACTTTCTCACGCAAGACTGTTATATATTCCTCAACCAATATACTGAAGGTCCTCTATTAGGTGAATTTCAAATGTACACAATCCTGAATGTTGGGGTCCTCCATACTGATTTAGGTGGGAGGAGGCCGAATCAATCAGCCATTCTCAACGATCTGGAGCAACTATTAAAAGAACCAACACAAAATTCCGGATCGTCAAACAATTCTTGAATCAACTGACCTATTGTTTCACCACTAGTCCTTCATCTTTATAAATAACACCACCTTCGGCGCTTTGTAGATCTGAACTACAACCTTTATATCCACTTAATTTTAACATACTTTTCTCACCAACGACTCCATCCTGCCCTGTGCGTTTCTTCTGGCACTTTGATCGGGCCGTTGGGGGGCTTGCGCTGGCTTCTACCTAACATATAATTGGAATAACTGGCTTTTGCTCCTCTGGTGACGCCTTCTGGCTTTCTGTAGGAGAAGTGTGGTTTTAAAGCCATACTGGTTTAAAGAAACTTATTTTACAAAGGCATGTAAATCAGTAAATCTGTAAAATCAGTAAATCAAACTCCCAACCCTCCCACCCCTCCCACCATGACTTGTTGATTCTATTGATCTTATTTATTCATGGCCATAACATTTCAGAATCATTTCGCTAATACATAACACAAAATATAATTTTTTTATATATAATACTATCGAGTATATGCTAACGTAACAAGGTTTTTTTACATTAATAAAGCAACATAACATAACCTGAACTAAGAATATAATGTACAACGAAAAACCTAATACACCATACATACGTACGAACAAACTACTAACATTAACAAACTTCCGGCCTTAACAACAGTAAAGTACTAACACTTCATTTCGTACAAAACGTAACCTATTCCCACTTTTTCAGCATATGTCTAACATGTCAATGTTAATTTTACATTACCATCGTAATATTTAATCCAATAAATGTAGCATAACCTCTGTCTTAATCATTATTCTGACAACGAATATAATGCTAACGTACCAAATTTTTTAAATCAACTTCGTTAATATTTAACAAAATTCATCATAACCTCGTCCTAATATCATAATTCCCAAACGAATAATTGCAAACAGAAAGTTGTAGGGTACATAAACTAAAATAAACAAATTTTATCCTGACATAACATAATAAAAAGTTCTTTGAATAAAATACTCAGCAGTAATAGCTAATAGTTTACTGATTTTAATAGAACAAAGCAGTAAATCAAGCGTAAATAAGTAAATTCAAACCCTCCATTGCCAGGCATCCCTACCCACTCCATCGCCTATGCATCCTATTGAACTAATTGATCCATAGTCATATTTCGGTATCATTTTGGATAAACATAACATTAGAAAAATAAGGTTCTTTATATACGGACCTACGAATATATGCTTAGCAACATAAGTTTTAGCATCAATAAAGCAACATATCATAACGTGAACTATCGAATATAATGTACAAATGCAAACCTAACATACCTCCGTATGAATAATCCGCTAACATCCTGAAAATTCTCTACTTATCAAAGGTAAAGTAGCAAACAGGTCATACAATACTCGATATCTTCCCACTTTTCCCGCATATTAGCAACAGGTAAAGATCGTACTATCTAACAAATAATCCCCTAACAAAGTGAAACAATCCTATCAAGATACAGGCCATTTGAACTATGACATTGACACTATCTTCATCAAAGTGTCACTCGTCTCGAGTATAACATCATTTGAACTATGAATAAACGTAGACATTAACTAAATTCTCGGGCAAACATACTCAAAAACTAACTAGGCTACGTTCTAAATCACATCATCCGTCAGTTAACACGTAATATTCATACATGAAACTTCATCATTCTCTAAACAAATCAAGTGGTTATTTCACACTGTCATAGTAATATTTTAGCATACCATACCTAACTTACGAATAACAGTTTTCTTAACCAAGAGTATCTAAAGCAACATCACCTCCCAAGAAAGTAAACAAGAATGCGCCCCTTGAAAGGGTGTGAAATCCTGAGAGGGTGGGATCACCCCGAAGGGGTGTAAGCGGGTTTGTGGGCCTCAGCCCTAAGGGCTGAGGCCTTACCTCTCCTTCGGCTTGCGTTCAGAGGCGGAACCGGAACCGAAGTCGGAGTAGGAGCCGGAGCCAGAGTCGGAGGGCGTAAAAAACGATTCCTTATAGGAATCTTTTCGACTCAGAATCGATTTCCCGCTTCGGGGAAATCGATTTCTCGTATCCAAATTTTCACCCTTTTAGTCGATCAATTTAATTTTTAGGGGCAGCGTCCACCCTACGGGGACGCAAGGACTACGTAAATCTCTCTACGACGAGATTACTCATCAACGCTCGAACCCGAAACTCATTTAGGCCTTATCTTCCGCTCGCCGAAGCCGCCACAAGGGAGTAGCGACACTATTTTGCGTTCGCATCTCGAGGGAGGTACCCCTTATAGTACATCCTAGCGACTTGAAATTTTGCGTGTAACGAGCTTAACACATACATAGAACATATATCAAGTTTCAGACCGATACCTCTTATACTTTTTGAGAAAAAGCCGACCACTCGCAGATTGTCCTGATATACTATGATAATATATATATATATATACTATAATATATATATATATATATATTTTATATATATATATATATAATATATATATATATATTATATATATAATATATATATATATATATATTATATATATAATAAATAATATATACTATATATATTATATATATATATATATATATATATATATATATATATATATATATTATATATGTATTATATATACCCGGGTTAGTTTTATCGTACCTCCCTAAAACTTGGCGGCCCGTCATTTGATGACGTAAACTCATCGTAGACGAGGTTACGTGACCGTGCACCCCCATAGGGGGGTGCCGGCCCTTAAAAATAGGAAATGATCGTAGAAGGATAAAATTTGGAGACTGCATAGAGGAGGAAGGAGTAAGGAGGAGTTGGAATCGGATTCGGAGTCGGAATCCAGAGACTCCGCCCCGGAGGGGGGTCCCGCCTGAAAAAAAGAAGAAAAGAGTAAGAGTAGTGCAGAAAGAAGTTGGAGTCGGAGTCAGAGAAGGACTCTGAGTCAGAGGAGTCGGAGCCCGCACCGATGCTGGAGCCGGTGCGGTGCTGAGTTAGTAAATATTTATATAATAATACAATATTGGCGTCCTTATATATGTTATCGAACCCGTAGATCTCGAATATGAAGGTTGTAAGTTCGTAAAGGGTATCTGAGGACACCCCGGAGGTTGGGGTCCCCAGTAGAAATGGACAGAATGCATAAGAGAAACGGAGAAAGGAGTCGGAATCGGAATCAGAGAAGGAAGGAGTCGGAGAAGGAGTATAAGTCAGAGGAGTCGGAGTCGGTATTGGCACCGGTGCTGGAGCCGGTGCGGTGCTTAGTTAATAAACATTCGTTTATCCCCTTATTGGTATCAAAATATAATGTATATTATAGGTCGCAGAAACTCGAATATGAGGGATTGTAATTCGTAACGGGTGCATTCTGGGGACCCCCCTCCCGGGAGTCCCCAAAGAATACACGGAACGCAAAACAGAAGATGGATGAAGGAAGAAAGAAGAAGGAGGAAGGAAGAAGGATGGAGGAAGGAGTCTGAGAAGAGGTCAGAGTAGGTACCGGCACCGGTGTTGGAGCAGGTGCGGTGCTGAGTTAGTAACACATTCATTTAGCCCCATATTGGTATCAATGTATATATTTATAAGATCGTAGATCTCAAATATGGGGGGATTCAAGTTTCTAATAGATAGGTTTCCAACAGAAATAAAAGAATTTATGGAATGCAAAACAAAGAGGAAGTAAATAATGAGGGAGAGCACGGATGCATCTTACAAGAATAACCCGTTTTCTAGGTTAAAAACTATTTCTATTTTCAAATCTCGTTTTCTTTTTATTAACGTCAACTAAAATATATATTTTAATAAGTTGAAACATGCATATATTGTTTGCTATTTTTATTTTATAAGCTTCATTTTACATTTATTCTTTGTGTTTAATTTTTTTTTTAATTTAAATTTTTAATTTATTTTCAAATTTTTATTATTTTTTATTTATTTTTATTTATTTTTGTTTTATTTGCTTAAAACATTTTGTTTTTACTAAAACTTTTATTCTTTTTATGTTTATTAAATAATTTGCGTTTTTACACATCCTAAAGCAGTAAATCAGTAAATCAAACCACCCACCCCACCCTTCCCACCCATCCAAGATCTATTGATCTATCATATTTCTCCAGGCGCTTGAAACCCCTTATTCTAAAAACACAATGGTATCCGCCGTACAACAATTTCTTCGGCTGCTCCACTCCAGTAAGAAACAAATCACTTTATGTTGAACCCCTCTCATGTAGGAGTAACTGGTAATGAAATTGCCGATAGAAAGGCTAATATGACCACCTCCTCGTTTCGGAGCTGTTCCAGGTACCTCCCGGTTGCATTCGACAAAGTCGCCTCCCATCAACTGATTACTATCCTTCTCTCCGACAAAGCTTTCGATCTTATTGGCAAGAGAGTTGGACGAATGATCAGCGGGGAGCGAAACTTAGAAATGTAAAGCCGAACATTGGTGATTGGTCTTCATCCCACGCGACGAAAGCGCTTACACGAGGTGATACTTGCACGCTTCCGTATTGGCCACACCAATATCACTCACAGTCACTATCTGTCACGGAACCCTCCTCCCATCTGTAAATTTTGCTGTCGCCATACCACGCAATCTGTTCGACATACCTTCATTGATTGTCCCCAGTAGTAGCAATCACGGAAGTGCAGCAGAGCCGAAACGAGGTTCCAGCTATGCCAGCGTCTTTCCTGAGGTGCTTTCCAGCACCTACCCGGTGGGAGATACGTTCCTGGGTACTTTTCATGTATGGCGTTTTACCCTGGGGCACTACCCCGGGGTACCGCGTATATTCATGTACATTCGCCATGTACGTGTGAGTGTGTTTATACCTGACCATATGCTCATGTACTTTCATGATCGTTTTTCACCCTACCCCCCTTTGTTCTTCCCCTACCCCCTTTCTTCTATGCTATGATGTCATCACAAGTGCTCATGTACCCTACCCCCCTCTGGTCAGGTCAGGCATAAACGCACTCACACACGTACATGGCGAATGTACATGAATATACACGGTACCCCGGGGTAGTGCCCCAGGGTAAAACGCCAGACATGAAAAGTATTCAGGAACTTAGCTACCATCGGGTAGGTGCTGGAAAGCACTTCAGGAAAGACGCCGGCATAGCTGGAACCTCGTTCCATCTCTGCTGCACTTCCGTGATTGCTACTACTACTTTCCCCATTTTCCTACTTTGTGGTCCATAGACCCTTCTAAAAGATTGTTCCATATCTTATCTGAATCTTCCCACTAGTAGTACTATTTTTAGTTTTCTGTAGAAGGGAATATTCTTTACAATATATGATTTTGTTATGTAATATTAGGACTTTTTATAATGTAAGATTATAATTTTATTTATTTTTATTTATTTTTTGACTGAATATTCACTTCGCCATTCAAATTTTTCCTGACATTCAAAATATATACGTACCAAGACCTACCCATGATGTTGACTTTTCAGCTCAGAATGGCCGATTCTTTTTGAGCCGTGGTGGGTCCTGTACATTGACTCAAAAATTTTATATAATTAGAATATTTGATAAGCATTAATATATTTTCCGACTATATTGATTTCTCACTATGATCTTCGTAGGATATTTGTGGCTCATAGTCTTTCTTTGTTTCGTGATTTGTATAGTCGCCTACGACATATAGTGAGGTAAAACGAAGCTCTGATCAGTTGGAATATAAGCAAAACCCTATAGAATTATTCAATAATTTTGTGACTATGTAACTTTTTTTTTCCTAAAGACGTCAGTTAATTTTTTTTATGTTTCATTATAGCTCATGTAGAGTCGTTGCGGTGATTTTTTTAACAATCGGTGTTGTCAGGGTTCTTCCCAACTATTACTAGCTTGGCATTTGTAAGTTCAAGAAAAACACTACTCAAATACTTAAAACATTTCCCATTCTTGTTCACAGTTGTTGTATACTGTATAAAAGTCAGATGACGAAATTTGAATGGATAAATCATATATTGGGTTTGGCTGTCTTAAAATTTAAAAGCATCAAAAGAAATTGAGAAGGGCAAGATCGGGATAGTAAAGAAAGTTTTAAAAAATCTTAGAAGATTCAGTGAATGTAAAAATCATTAACTGTTTTCGCACGACTAATTTTTAAGACGGAAGAGCTCTTTATGAAATAATTAAATGCAAAAATTTCACTTAATTTCCCAGTTAGTTTCGGTTTATAAAATAAGCATAATATTTAACAAGAATAATTAAATTTATTCCTAAACGGAAAATGTTTTGAGAAGAGTATTTCAGAGAAGGAAAAAATATTTAACTAGAAACTTTAATGGGCCGATTTACATTAACTATCGTCAGTTGGGCTATCAGTAATAGTCTCCATTGGTAGCGACGCACCGCTTGGATTATCGCAGGTCTCACCAACTCACAACTTATGCAATGACAGTATATGCAGCGCTGATGTTTTGTTCGATGTTATGTCCTAGGCATGTGTTGAAAATATTGAAGTTGTCTGAAAATTTTGAAGAAAAAGAAGAGAAAATGAAAATTAATGGAAATGTAGGATTAGTAAGAAGCAAATTGTTTGATTAAATGGTACTTTAATGTTTATGTGAACTAAATTAAGAAGCAATCAGAAGAGGTAAGAGGTTCGAAATAATCTGTTTTAATCAGTTTATGTTAATAGAGATTCTTCGACGATCATTTATGAAGACGAAAAGATTTCTAAGATGAAGGAGAATTAAAGTCAAAGACTAATAATAAAGAAGTCTGAAATATCTTTTTATTATTTTCACTTTTAATTTTCTGTCTTCTTTTATTTTCACTTGCCCGTGAATGGTGAAAAAAAAATCGTGAATTAATTTATGGTTTTTAAAAGAATTAGGAAATCAATACTACCTGTACAGTAGAGCTTACAGGGGAATAATTTAATAAAAATGCTCCAGATAATTGGGCGAAAAAATAATATATAATAATAATAATAATAATAATAATATATTTTTCAATTAATTAGAATATCTAATAACGATATGGTAGTTAATTAACATTAGTTTGTGATAATAATAATAAATAATAACAATAATAAAAACTAAAAAATTTAATAAAACTATATCATAAAAATATAACATTTTAAAATAAAAAAAGAAAAAAATTATCGAATAAAAAATAATAAAATTTGTATATTAATCAATAAAATAAATAAATAATAATAAATAGAGAGAAAGATATCAGCTGCTTCATATATAACTAAGATTATACTTTTTGTTATCTCATTATGTCATTTCTCACAATTACACTTTTCGTATTTAGCAAGAATTCATAATTATCTTTTATGCTCGATCGTTCTTCTTGAGGTCATAAAACTGCTTAGTCGTCGTCGGACTGAGAGCCAGTTTAAATAATTGAATGCCTATTTCTAACTATCTTCATTGCTGAATGTTTGCATTCCTCATACCTGAATAACAAGGTGCAAATGATATTGGTACCAAGGATATATTTCCTTGGGTTACCTTAGCAGCGTACCCATTTTAGGAACAAATACCAAACAGGATCCGTTTATTTTAACAATGAAGTACGTAACATGTTGCGAAATACATTGCATAATTTGCCACTGTACGGTTTAGTCTCAAACCATCTACAATAAGCCACAAGATCACTCTCACGTACCGAGCACGAAGAGCAAAGCTGTATTTTAGAGCTCTCTTGCTGCTCTTTTTTTCATCCTATTTCTAAATTCACACAGATTCTGTGGGAGGTGTCGTATAGACAAATTTGTTTATTGTCACACAACATGCTTATACTATCTGATAGTTGCGAGTAGTTATAAAGTTTTATAAATAATATTAATAAAATAATAAAATAATTATATTAATATAATATATATATATTATTAATATATATATACTAATATACTTATTAGTGAATTACGATATTAATAAATATTATATAATATATTATATATATATATATATATATATTTATATATATATATATATATTAAATTATATATATATAATTATATTAATATACTATATATATCTTATATTAATAATTATATTATATATATGATTCTGATGTCGTTGGGTCAAGACGTGTTAACAAATAGAACGCTTGAATCAAGTATGTATTTATGGACATAAAATATTGCTATTTATATAATTTTATATATATAAATTAATATTCTATATTAATATATAGTTATATAAAAATATATTATAATATATGTATTATTTAATTATTATATATATATATTAATATTATAATAACATTATTTAATATAATATATATTATTTATATATATATATATATAATATATATATAATATATAATATATATAATATTTATATATAATTATTAATTAATATATTGAGAGAGAATATAAATAAAAATAGTAAATATATATATATATTATAATCAAATATATATTATAAAAATACTTATTTTTTAAAGGTTTGGTTAAGAAGGACTCTTATGTAGCTCGGAAAATTGATAGGTCATAGCCAAATCCTCTTAACAAAATTTTTTATGATTATGATTACGATTATGATCTTACAAGACTCAATAATAATACAAATTATTAATTCACGAATGTTTGTAAAGAGAAATCTTATTAGTAAAACTATATCATTCTTCATTAAGAACAACATACGAATAATCACCTCTTCAAGGGTGATTCACCTCGCTTAAAATCCACATACGC
>JABUQX010057608.1:5000-15000 GCA_015478945.1 Trachelipus rathkii
CATCAAGAAATTAAAATAAAAAGTAAAAAAATCAAATAAATAAATAAATAAATAAATAAATTTCTTAATTCTTTTATGTTATAAACGTCAAAATTCACGTTTTTTACATAACCGCTAAAGCAGTAAAATCACTAAAAAATCAAACCACTATCCAACCCCCTTCCAGCCACCCTCCTGACCATCTGTGATCTCTATGATCTATTGATTAAGGTCACATTTTTGAGTAACATTTTTGGAATAAACATAACATAAAAGTCAAGTTCTTTATACAAGATCAAACAATATATGCTAACGTAACAAAGTTTTTCACATTAACATAGTAATATTTACTAACATAGCATAATCTGAACTAAGAAAATAATGTACAACGACAAAACTTAACATACCTTAAACAGGAATAAACTGGTAACGTTAACAAAGTTTCACACTTAACACCAATTAAAGTAACTAACATAGCAACCAAAAACGTAACTTATATTCACACTTGGTCAAGCGTGTCTCTAACATAACATGCTAATTTTACACTAACAATGGTAATAGTTTCTAACTAAAATTTTTAACCTATAACCTTGTTATATCATGTGACTGACTGGTGAAAGTAATGCTAACGTAACAAAATTTTCGCTATTAATAGAGCTAACAAAACATGACATGAACTAAGAATATAATATACACGACAAACGTTCTGACAACAATCTTGAGCAAGAATAACCTGCCTACACCCATTAAACAAGATCCAAACTTATCAACAGTAAAAGTAACTAACAAGACTCACAAAAACATATTCCATTCATACTTTAGCAACCATAATCTAACATAGCAATGTTAATTTTTACATTAACATAGTATTATTTAACACAAAATTTAAGATTATAAATTATTAACGCAGAAAAATACCTAATGGTAAAGACAAACAAAGTAAAAGTTTTACTCTCTGTAAAGTTAAACTATGAGGCATAAGTACTTAACACAAACACAACCCAGACGAATACAAAAAGTCATCTCACATCAATGTAGTAATAAATCGAACATAGGAGGGAAAGTAAACAAGTTTTCATTTTTATAACATATAATTTTCATTGAAAAGAGTGTTATATAAATACATAAAAACATATAAATACTAAAATATAAGTTTTAATTTTAAAATATATCTTTGAAAATTATTTACAATAAACATAGGATTCCAAGTTGGGGTTACGTTCTATATATCTCTCTAAAGATTCGACATCCTTTAAAAGGATGTAAGTATAAATGCCTTCAGCAACACTAAACCATTTTCCGGCATATTTTGATTCAGCAGCACTCATTCTCTCATACAAGAGAGAAGTAAACTTTTCCAAACTGATAGTTATTAACGCACTCCTGTATGCTGTATTATACGGGAAACATATGTTTCGGTGTAATGTCATTAGTTACACCATGTGCTATATTATGTAAGTCCTCAAGTATGTCAACATCGTTAAGATGTGATGTTAATTCGTTTTTTACTTTTAATCATGCTGGTAAATATTTCAGATGGTTCGACACTGTGAAACTATAGACGTACGCATGAAGGTGTTCACAATCGATGGGTTTCAATAGTTGGCGAACAAGGGTTTTAATATACCGTTAACGCGATGAGAACGGCAGCGTCTATTCCTATTAATGACCTCTGCACGACTGTCACCCTCGGATAGATATTTCACTACTCGTCGAACCATTGGATAAACATACCCTTATCCTCTAGCCATGCAGCAGCGATGTCGATAATCTTGATGAATCCATCAGCACAAACGAATAAAGGTCTATTATTTGACCCTTTGGTAGGAATAAACAAGCAATGTATCGTATCCATGCCGGTGACGTAAATATAAATGAACATTGCTGGGAATGACGGAGCCTCCCTCGTGAAGATATCTAACACAGGTGTAGAGATGTGGGGACAGATGCATCGTTTAACCAGTACCGCGAAAAAAATGTCTACTGAAGGAACATCGTAGCGTACAAACAACCCTTAATAGTAAATAGAGATTTCTTTCTTTCAACAATCAGAAGAAGTAAAACAAGAATACACCTGCACGAAACGACCATATCCAGTTCAAAAGGGTATATATTCCCGTTCGACAACAACAACCAACAACAAAACAACGA
Organism: Trachelipus rathkii; assembly: GCA_015478945.1. Lineage (NCBI taxonomy): Eukaryota > Metazoa > Arthropoda > Malacostraca > Isopoda > Trachelipodidae > Trachelipus > Trachelipus rathkii. Next base: position 7,131 of record JABUQX010057608.1, read on the forward strand.
CAAACAACAAACAACAACAACAACAAAACAACAACAATAACATAGTACAAGAATAAGTTCTTTAATATACAACCAACGAAATATATGCTAACGTCATTGTTTTTCAACAATTCAATAAAGCTACTAGCATTACCAAGAAACTAAGATATATTGTACAATAACAAATCTAACACCCTTACGCTAGAAAAAACAACTAACATTAACAAAGTTCCACTCTTAACAACAGTAAAGTAACTAACATTGCAACAAAACGTATCCTATTCACTTTTTTCAAGCATACTCCTAACATGATCAATGTTAATTTTACATTAACAACGGATTTACGTAGCATTTAGAGTATCATACAAAACATTAAGCAATAGTAAAACCAGGAATATTTTTAGGCTTATCTCTTTTTAGACTACACCCTCCTTTCAGAAAATTTCAACATGAAACATGAAAATGATTTTATGCTTTAACCATTTACATAAAGTGATGCAATACTTATTATATTTATTAAACAAACTGGTAAATCTGGCAACTGCGTATCACACAGAGGTGATTTGACAGCACTGTATAGACTTGGGAGCTGAGTTATATATAAATCAGTGAGCTATTCGATGGGGTATTCATAATCATAGCAAAAGTCTAGGGCAAACCTAACATTATTCAACAAAAACTTAACCTAGGCTCACGTTTCTAACACATCATCGTCAGTTAACACAGTAGTATCTTACAAAAACTCATCATTTCTCTAACAAATCAGTGTTATTTCCACATTGTCATAAGTAATAATTTAACATAAGCGTAAACCTAACTTAACGAATAAACAGTTTCATTAACCAAGATATCTAAAGCAACACACATTAATCCGAGGTAACAAAAAGTTTAGCACATAACCTTTAATCATCAATACTGACAAAGAATATATGCTGACGTACAAATGTTTTACATCAACCTGTAACATTAACAAAAAATTCATCCAAACCTCTGTCTAAATAATCATTAAATCCCCAGCGAATATAATCGCAAAACAACAAAGTTTTAACCCAAACAGATAAACAAAAAATACAATTTTATCCTAATAAACTAAAAATAAGTTTTCTTTGAGTAAAATATCAACAGTAAAACGTAATAATTTTACTGATTAAGACAGTAAATCGTAAATCAGTAAATCAAACCACCCATACCCTCCCCGCCCCTCCCTACCCATCCCGTCCATGATCTTTTGAAGCTTATGAATTCATGTCATATTTCAGTAATCAATTTTGGACAAACATAACATAAAAATATGTTCTTTATATACTAACCTACGAATATTTGGTTTAACCAACAAAGTTTTAGCAATCAATAAAGCTAAACAAACTCATAAACGCGACTAGGAAATAATGTTACAAATGCAAACTTAACAACCTAGCGTATGAAATACATCAGCTAACAATCCCTGAAAATTCCGCTAACTGATCCAGGTAAACTAGCTAACAGGTCATCAATACTGATATGTTCCCACTTCTTTCGAGGGCATATTAGCAAGCAGATAAAGCCGTAACTTATCTAACAAAATCCCTTAAACAAAGTGACCAATCAATCAAAGATACCAGCATCTTGAACTTGAATTGACACTATCTTCACCAAAGTGTCACTCGTTTCGAGTATAAAATCATTTTTGACCTATGCATAAACGTAGACATTAGCAAAAAGTCTAGGGCAAACCTAACATTATTCAACAAAAACTTAACCTAGGTTCACGTTTCTAACACATCATCGTCAGTTAACACAGTAATATCTTACAAAAACTCATCATTTCTCTAACAAATCAATGTTTATTTCCACATTGTCATAGTAATATTTAACCATAACATACTAACTTACGATAAACAGTTTCATTAACCAAGAGTATCTAAAGCAACACATTACCTACCGAGAGAAAACCCAGGGGGATTCGCCCCTTGAAAGGGTGTGAATCCTGCGAGGGGGGATCACCCCGAAGGTAGGTAATGTGTGCTTTAACCCCTCCGAAGGAGGGGTACGGCCTCCGCCCTTCGGGCTGGTAATAGCCCGCTTAACACGCCCTTCGGGTGATCCCCTCCTCGCAGGATTCACACCCTTTCAAGGGGCGATCCCCTGGGTTTTCTCTCGGTAGGTAATGTGTTGCTTTAGATACTCTTGGTTACACTGAAACTGTTTATTCGTAAGTTAAGTATGTTATGTTGAATATTACTATGACAATGTGGAAATACCACTGATTAGAGAAAATGATGAGTTTTTGTAAGATATTACTGTGTTAACTGACGATGATGTGTTAGAAACGTGAACCTAGGTTAAGTTTTTGTTGAATAATGTTAGGTTTGCCCTAGACTTTTGCTAATGTCTACGTTTATTCATAGGTCAAACGATGTTATACTACTCGAAACGAGTGAAACTTTGATGAAGATAGTGTCAATTCATGTTCAACAGATTGGTGGCATCTTTGATTGAATTGGTTCACTTTGTTAGGAATTTTGTTTTACGATAATACGGCTTTATCTGTTTGCTAATATGCTGAAAGTGGGACCAATATCGAGTATTGTTGACCGATTTAGCTAGTTTACCTTGCATCAGTAAGGAATTTTTTTCGGATGTTAGCTGATTATTCAATACGCTAGGTATGTTAGGTTTGCATTTGTACATTATATTCCTAGTCGCGGTTATGATTTGTTTAGCTTTATTGATGCTAAAACTTTGTTGGTTAAGCATATTATTCGTAGGTTAGATAATATAAAGATCATATTTTATGTTATGTTTGTCCAAAATGATACTTGAAATATGACATGAATCAATAGCTCAATAGATTACATGCGGGTGGGAACGGGTAGGGGACTGCAGGGATGGGTGGTTTGATTTACTGATTTACTGATTTACTGTCTTAAAATCAGTAAATTATTACGTTTTACTGTGATTTTTTATTCTCAAAGACTTATTTTATGTTTATGTTACGGATGAGGAAATTTTGTTATTTTTTGTTATGTGTGGTTTAAAACTTGTTATGTTTGCGATTTCGCTGGGGATTATGTATTTAGACGAGTTAGAATGAATTTTTGTTAAATGTTACGAGGTTGATGTAAAACATTTGTTACGTCAGCATTATATTCTTTGTCAGTATGATGATTAGACAGGTTTATGCTAAACTTTTGTTACTCTCGGAAGGTAATGTGTGTTGCTTTAGATACTCTTGGTTAATGAAAACTGTTTATTCGTAAGTTAGGTACGTTATGTTAATATTACTATGACAATGTGGAATTAACACTGATTTGGCTAGAGAAATGATGAGTTTTTTAAGATATTACTGTGTTAAATGCGATGATGTGTTAGAAACGTGAGCCTAGGTTAAGTTTTTGTTGAATAATGTTAGGTTTGCCCTAGACTTTTGCTATGATTATGAATACCCCATCGAATAGCTCACTGATTTATATATAACTCAGCTCCCAAGTCTATACAGTGCTGTCAAATCACCTCTGTGTGATACGCAGTTGCCAGATTTACCAGTTTGTTTAATAAATATAATAAGTATTGCTTCATTTATGTAAATGGTTATATATATATATATATATTATATATATACTATTTATAATATATATATATATATATATATATATATATATATAATATTTTTATTATAAATATATATTTATATATTATATAGTATATATATATATACTATATATTATATATATAGTCTAATTTTTTCTATTTTTGCTGTCGTTGTCTGCCGCGCTCTAGCCACCTAGGGCCGCCCTGGACATTTGCCTAGTTTGCCAGCGGGAAGAAGGCTCTGCCAGGGCCCTCTTAAGCGTAACTTAAAATGTTGGAATTTGTGACGATGTCCCAGATAGCTGGGCTAATGAAGGAACCAATCACAAACCAACACTTTCCTACCTTCAGACAAATCTCTGACGCGGTACCACTTTCGCTCGACTAGTCTGAAGGGAGCCAATGAATAGTGGAAATATAAACTTATATATATATATATATATAATATATATATATATATATATATATATAATTATTATTATATATTATATATATTATATATATATCTATATATAGTGTAATATATATATATATATATATATATATACCCGGTGGACCTCGTGTGGACAAGGTAATTATAAAAATTATACAAGGGAATAAAGAATAATCTATGAATTCTGTATCGTAAAATATCGTAAATACCGATAAGAAGAATGAAATTGTGATCGACGAAATTTTGGGAACGAAAAAGTTATGTTGTTTCTTAAATTTAAATCGAAATTTATTTTCAGTATATTTTTATTGGAAAATTTTCTAAGTTGTTGTTATACGTAACGTCGCTTCTGATTATTGAAAATATAAATGCTTTTATTATGAAATTAATCGCTGCGTTAACGCGAACATGTGTAACATACGTTTGCTTAAACAATTGTAAGTAACTGTTTTGATTTAGTAATTTAATGTGTATAACCTTTCAGAGTGGACGCTAGTTGAAAAAAATCTCTTGTAATTCTTGAAGGTACAAAACAATAATAATACAATTTTCATTGTAATAACAATAACAATAAAATTAAATACCTAAGACTTTCTATAACGTATACTACAAAGGATAATTAATAATAATAATAATAATAATAATATAATAATAATAATATAATAATAATAATAATAATAATAATAATAATTATAATATAATAATAATAAATAAATAATAATAATAATAATAGTAATAAAAATAATAATAGATAATAATTATAATAATTATAATATATAATAATTAATAATATAATAATATAAATAATAATAATAATAATATATAAATTAAAAATTATAATAATAAATAAAATAATTTAAAAATTAACTATAACAATTATAATAATTATAATAATAATAATAATAAATAATAATAATAATAATAATAATAATATAATAATATAATATATAATAATAATAATAATAATAATAATCATAATAATAATAATCCAATCCTATCCTAATTATAAATAATAATAATAATAAATAAAATTAATGATATATATAATAATAATAATAATAATAATAATAATAATAAACAATATTCTAACAAAATTAGAATAATAATAATAATAATAATAATAATAATAATAATAATAATAATAATAATAATAATAATAATAATAATAATAATAATAATAATAATAATAATAATAATAATAATAATAATAATAATTATATTTTAATTATATTGTTCTTCATTTTATCATTATATATTATTATATTATTAATTATTATTATTATAATAGTAGTTATTATTATTATTATTATTATTATAATAGTAGGTATAGTTATTATTTGTAGGAATGAGTCAGTCTTTTCAAATAAAAATATTTGAAAGAAGGACAATTTCCTTAAAATAAATTTTGTTCTTGTTCTATCTCATATCTCACTTTCACAACAGAAAGCGAAGAACATGAAGATGGAACGGAACAAGCGAGGGGTCTAACATGGATCTACTTTAAATAATACAAGACAGCGGTGACTTCTGTCTGGGGATTGTTACTACTACTCGCTCTACCACCAGGGAATACTAACTACTATATTGTACTACTGTAATGGATACAATGACATTAACATGAACGCAAATTGTTCAGCGATTTTCGTTTGTCAAATTTTGACTCGAAAATTTTTGGTCACGTGATCAACTATTAAGACAGTTTTTTATTATTTCTAAATAAATATTTACAATTTTATATATATATTTTGATATGTAATATTAATATATATATATATATATATATATATTATAGTATATATACTATAATATATATATATATAATTATATACTATTATATATTATATATATATATATATAGTATATTATAACTATATATATATTTATATATATATATATTTGGTTATTTATATAATATATATATATTATAATATATATTATATAATAATATATATATAATATTATATATATTATATATATATATATATATAATATATATATCTATATATAATAATATATATAATATATTTATATACTAATAATATATAATATATTATATATATATAATATTTATATATATATATATATATATATAATATTACTATATATATATATATTATATATATATTATTATAATAATATATATATAATATAGTATATATATATATTAGCCAAAGGTGCTATTAAGGACTACAAAAGTAATTGTGTGAGAATATTTTATCAAAACCAGAGAGTGGAAGTGGTTCTACAATGATTTTTTTATAGCACGTGAATGACGGTGACTTCGTGACGACTCTTAAAACTTCCAAATTTCACGTTAATCGAAAATTTATAACAATGTTTTTATCTCTGAGTTTTTATTCCTTAGTTTGTTTATATTATTTTTAACTTACTATTCTACTTTAGTTCTTGATTTGCTTTATAGATTCTAAGAACGTATATAATAAGACCCTTTTTTTCTTTTTACAAAAAAAAGACTTTCATTTTGTATATTTTGAAAAGAATTTCCCTTTGAGATTTTTGAACAATTTTAATGTTGAAATCACGGATTTTTAATGACAAATTTTCGAGCGACAAATATATATAATTTCGTTTCGGTATGAACCAATTATTAAAACCGATTAATATTTTAATTTTTTAATATTAATGAAAAAATAATTTTTCTATTTGTCTAATTGACGATGCAATAATGTCGTACTTACTAATTTTAATTTTTATAGACATACAATTTTAATGAAAATTTCAATTTCCTAAATTCTGATATTTTCTAATTTTTATTTTCCCTTGATTTACCTGTTTTTTGCTTCTTTTTTTTATTATTCCTACATCTAAGGCGTTTTAACACGCTGTTTTAAATCTGAGTTTTTTTTATGAAACATATTCATCTTCCCTTTTTCCATTTTTTATTTTGACTTTTTTTAAAAAAAATTTGACCATTAGATTCGTCTATTGTTGTCAAAATTTTTCTTCTCTATTTTTTTTCGCAAACTCTGTAAATAAGTTTTTTCGTTCAAAGTGTGCGAGTTTTAACAGTTTTGTATTGTTTAAAAAAAAAAGATTAGTTTACATGGCGTTGTTTCTATGAATGTTTGACAAATATAAGACTTTTATTTTTCGCTGAAAAACAGAGTAGATTAAAAAGACAAAGTTAAAAACTCGTACATTCTCCCTTTTTCACGTAAGTTGCTAACTGGACCCTACATTTTAAACGAATTAAGCAGCGAGTGTTATGACAGGTGATTAGCGGGCGGGACTATTTGAAATTCGGTGGGAATGGAACCAAATTTAACTATATATAAAGTGCGCGTATCTCCTAGTGTTACGGGATTATTCAAACTCTTGAGGACTATTCTTTGAGTGCAAAACATCGTGAACCTTTGTTCAGTGTATACTCAATTTATTTGAGCCTACTAATCAAGAACCGAAAAAATTGTTTCCTAACTGGATACAGAAACTCGAAGGAAGGCGGCTAAATGATTCATTATATAAGCAATCTATCATTATTTATTCAAAAGAGAGAGTGAGAGGACCTATAAACAAGACAGATCCAACACTGTCAGTACCCATAAAAGGCCTCTCTGCACTTGTCCAGCAGTTACTCTAAATATCCGAGTGAGCCAGGCAATATGAAAGATAATTGAAGTGATAGCGGGGTACTGCTTACCGCTGAAGCTGTAGGACCATGTTGGGTGTGGATATACGTTAGTGTCGTATTAAGGAAACCGATACCTAACGCTAGGCGCGAATTTGTCCAGAAGGCTTAACACAAATAAAAATATTATATACGTAAAAGCCTATGAATAACATCTAAAGAAGTGAATATTGATGTTTCTTTCCCAGATCACAGAAAACAAAAAGCGATCACACGAGGAGTCTGTACACGCTAGAATT
>JABUQX010057609.1:0-17500 GCA_015478945.1 Trachelipus rathkii
AAAGAGAGATACTAGAGATAGTCTTTTGTATCGTTTCCCATCTATGGAGCAGGGAGCAAAATATCATGACTGTTCTCCGGTGAGGGCAATATTTTTTTAATTAGTGTATGCGGCTAGAAGAGCTGACTCATCATGTGAGTCTGGCAGACTCTGATTATGCAAGAATTTTAAGTTCAATATGTGATTTTTTAATTAGAAATCTGTTAGGAATTAGTCTTTAGTGAAGTTGTCGGATATTTTTTTTTTAGAGCATGTATTGCAAGAGTTATTAGGTCTGATAAGATTTAGTTAATTAATGTCTAATTACATGATTATTTATAGGTTCATTGTTAGTTATTTTGACTTGGCATATGAGGTAAGGTTCTAATTGTTAAATTAGGAATTTTTTAGAAAAAAAACATTGGTACTGCTACTTATAGATGCTTTTAGCAATGGCAAATAACGTTTGTGAGTTTGCCTAGTAGCTGAAGAATATACGGAATTATTTTTAACTCGGAAAGTAAATAGTTGCCGTCTCGTGTGATTTGTTATTATTAATGAATATATATGTTGAATATTTGAGGTAGGTCCGGCTCGAACATATCGTCTTCGACACGAAGATTATATAATATTATTTGAACGATTTGATTTTTATTTCGTTCCCAAATCGAATTATTACATATTTTGCCAACTTTATTCATAAATTGATATATAATTGTATTTATAATTATATTCTCTTGGAATTATATGTTTTATCACTCTTTGCTTCACCATCCGTGTATATATAGTATAGTGTTCTATATGCTGACTTTTTAATGATTTTTGGGTTCACTTCATAAAGCAAGTAGGCGTATTGCTACTTCTGCCTAATCATGAAAAAGTTGGGCCGCCATCTGATATATAATTAGTAATCCAATTAATCTTTTGTATTTATTGTATTAAAGATATTATTATACTATATATTATTGTATATGATTTGTATTATGTATTTATATATATATATATAGTCGTATATATATATATTATATATATTATATTTATATTTAAGTATATTTATTTTTGTGTATTATATCATTTATTTGTTTATTTATGATTGTTTGATAATATTATGTAATGTATGGGTATGTATATTTTTATATATTTTTATTTGTAGGTGAAGATTTAAAGATGGATGGTTGAGGAGTATTTATGATTTCATATCTTAGTGAGGTTTTTAGTTATTATATCTTATATTATATATATTTATATATATTATTATATATGAGTGAGGTATTGTTATTTAGTTATTATTTTTTATTTTTATTATTCGTGTATTATCTATATAATATATTATTTTTATAGTATATGTATATTTATATATATGTATTTATTTTATATATTTATTATAAGTATATTATATTATGGGGGGTTTTAATTGCTTGTAGGGGTTATGTTTTTTATTGGAGTGATGTTTGTAGGTTGGTTATTATTATATTTATTGATATATATTGATGTGTTATTATATATTATTATGTTTATTCTAGTAGTAATATGTTATACCTTATGTTTATAGATTAGATATTTATCTATCTATATTTTGATAATATTGTATGGTTTATCATAGGGTATATGGCGTGAGTTGTTTACTTATTTTGTATGTATTTGTTTTTCTGTGAATTTTAGATTTTTTTCTTTTATTTTTGTGATGATTTTTATTGTTACATTATCTTTGTGAGGTATAGTGGTATTTTACTGGGGTGTTCTAAAGGTGTCATATATTATTATTTTATTTTTTATTGTGTTAATATTAAATTATATATGTAGATATCTATATGTATCATTGCTTTAAGATAGTTTCCTGAGATGATTATTTCTTTTTTATATTTATGAATATTTTAATATATAAGATATTTTATTGAAAATTAAAATATTTTAAGATGATCCAAGAAGAGTGTGCTATAGCCATCATTCTTCACAGGCTGATTTTTTGTACAAATAGTGATGTAGAGAGAGACGAAGTTATTGTCGTCTTTGCATAAATCTGTTAAACTTGTGTTTTCTATTTAGACCAGAAGTATTTTGTATTACGTTTTGCTTTATCAAAACTTATTTTTTCTAATATTTTTTAAAAACGATTTTCTTAAGTATCTAAAATGATTTGAAGAGATTTCGAGTATTCCAGTTGAATTATTTCAATATTGGCTTGCGTCTTGCCTTCTGAAACCTTTTGTTAACTTGAATTTTATAGTATTAATTAATCTTCTTACATAAATTTTGATTGTCCTTTGATCGACAATACGACTTTGCAAAATTTTGCTGATTTTGATTTTTCATTTTGGCTAGTATTTTTGGGACATATGGGTTTTTTTTTATGCAAAGAGCTCTGGGCATTTTTTTTCTTATCTGGTTGTTATTTTAAGTAAAGTAAAATTGCACACGCTGTCGGTTAACTCTCTATTTATTAATAAATAGAAGAAGAAGAATTAGTTTATATATGTCTAATGTTTTTTATCCTAAAACTTTTTATTTAGACTTACGTTTGATGTGATTGGCGTCCTCTTCCTACCTTCTTCTCCTGTGTAATCTTGTGTGTTCGCCTTTTAAGGGTTGGTTCTTGTTTCTTTATCTCCAATCTAGTTATCATTTGCCTTATTACTTTATTCATGCAATCTGTTGATCTGCCTCTAGGCTGGCACTTCTAACTAGCTGTTCACGGTTTCTTATACGTATTCCGATGACGTCATACGCTTTCCTGAATTCCTTTGCTGTCTTATATTCAAATCTTGTCTTGCCTTGGCTTTTGCAGATCTAGAGCTGCCTGCCTCGCTCTTCTTTCTGTTTCTGATTCTTGATTCTTTGTGCCGATTATGGATGGGATATTCCTCGGTGGGGTCCCTCGGCAGACCTGTTGTTATAATGTTCACTCTTTAATAAATCTCAACTTCTTTTATTATCAGGTTTTCCGCTTTCTATCAAATAACATCCTTCCAACTGTTTCCCTTTTTCCTTTTTCTTTTCGACGGCTCTATAACGTCTCACCTGTATAGTTATTCTTTCTGACCTTACTTCTTGTTCTCATGTTTTTGTTTGTATTAACTGCCACAACATAAACATTTTTGTTCTTGGAAACCTCATATTTTAATAGTGTGTCGTGGGCATAAGCGTTAAGCCTCATTTAAGGAAGCCGGTGATGTCTGTTTTTGTTTTGTCAGGGTTGCCGGGAGTGATTTGTTGTTCCTTTCTTAGAGGACAGGTTACTGTTTGCCAGTTGATATATAGGTGCCTTATTCGCGCCTTGTTTATGGGAGTTCTATTCGTTTGTTCTCTGACATCTGGTTGGGTTGGCTATCTCTTGAGTCTCACTTCCTTTAGTTTTGTGGATTTAGGTTTTGTAGTCTTTGCGTAGTAGATACTGAATAAATATGCTGTTCCTCTTCTTTGTTCTCTCGCTCAAACGTCTCTATTGACCAGCTGTAAGTTCGTGGCAGACGGACGTTTGGGTCACTATCTTTTCTGCTTTTCTATAGGGTAGCCTGGTTGTGACGTGACCCACGTGCTTCTGTGGTAGGTTTGCACCTTCTTTCCTGGCTTCCAGTCTTACCCTTTGCGTTCGCCTCTCATGTATCAGTACATACAGGGGTTGCCCTTTGCGGGTTCGTGCGTTGCATGGGATGGTGTTTGTTCGTGTGAGTATGTAAAAGTGTTACACCCCAGACTTGTTCGTACGTTAGTGTCCGTTCTTTCTTTCCAGCTACGTCTTGTTCTGTGAATTTGATCGTACACTTTCAGTTTGTGATCCAAATTTTCAGGTTTCAAGTGCTCCCTGCTTTTATTTGATGCTTCACGTACACGATAAATCCTGAGAGATTTGCTTTTAGGCGGTTATATGGGATTGTGTTGGTGGGGGTGTTGCTAGTTGGTTTATCTTTCTGTGCCTCTCTGCTTTGAAAAGTTGGCCTCTAGCCCGTGAGGTGGTGTGCTGAGGTTGTTAGAATATCTTTATATGATTAGTTTATGTTTTCCTTCTTTCAACTTTAAAGTATTATTTTCGATGTGTTGTTTGTTTATATTTTCTTTTATTATTTTTCATTATTTTATTGACAGTACTTTGAACTAGAATTGCCACTATTGCGTTGCGCTGATATAGTTATAGTGTTATTGATTATTTATTTAATTAAGTTTGATTATTTTATTATGTAAATGTATAATGTATAGGCCTATATTTCAGGATTTCTTTATATTATTTTTCTTCGTTTTTTTATTGCACTTTGCATATATTTTCATTTTTTAACAGGCGTTGTGCTTGTTTGTTGCTTGAGATTTTTAAGCATTCAGGATACTATATATTTGTTGGTTAATATTGTATGTAATATAAGTAAGGGACAAGATGATAAAAATAGTGTGTGTGAGAGATTAATTTTTATCTTCTGGATGCCCTACATGAATTTGCTCGAATGCTTAGGTGAATGAACTTCTCAAGAAGCAAGCCTTGGAATTTGAAGAAAATTCAGTATATATTATTGTGTCAAACTTTTGATTCAGGGTTTGTTATATACAGACTGTGTTAAGATTGAGAATGTGCTTAGGTTCGGTATCGATATTCTCTCGTTGAATAGGTCATTTGTGTTTTTGTAATAACTATGTTTGTTGTTGTGTTTGTGGTTGGATCTTGGGGGTGTTTGGTGCGGCGGGCTGGGTGATTCTAGTGTGTGATGGTTGGTGAACATGTATTCTTATTTGCTGATGTCTGTAGTATTGTGATGGTACCAGTCAGTGTGGGTTAGAAATTGGATAAGTTTTAGTAGTAGGAGTTATTTACGGTTAGATTGCTTGAAACTTCATTATTCATTGACTGGCTTTTTTAAACATTGGCTATTTGTGTGACGACTAGGAGGTGATCGCACGATCGATATTAGTGGTGTCAGATTTATTATTTCTTTGAACCATTCTGCAGATACTAGTTAATCAGAAACGTTTCAACGTTATGCTTGTAAAGCTATTCTGTTTGAGGTTAATTTTTCGAAGTTCAGATTTCTAGGTTCATTTTTCAAGTTTCATTTTTTGAGGTTAAGTTTTCGAGGTTCATTTCGGCTAAGTTCATTTTTAGATCTTATTTCTAATATTAGTGATTATTATTATTAGGTGTGGGTGTTTTAGGGGTTTTGTTTTATTTATTTGTTGTTTTGATATAATATATTATATTATATTTTTATTTTTCTTTATTCTATTAATATATATATTTAATATATATTTATATGTTTATATTATCTATTATATTTTAATATATTATTAATTTATATCATATGATATTATTATCATTATTATTATTATTCAGATTATATAATAGTATATATTATATATATTTTGTATTTAGTTATACGTTTTATTTTTTTTTTTGAGAGTTGCTCTAAACAAACACTTGTGCAAATATTTCGGTTCCACGATAGTATCTTGCTTTTCGATGCAACAACTGGCCTTAATCACAAGTTATATACTATTTAAAATTTTAATTTGTCGGTTATATTTATTAGTAGACTCTGAGTTTAGTATTGGTGATAATATCGAAATATATAGTTGTAGTATATTTATTTTATGGTGTGGTGTTTAGCTAGGGTGGAGTAGTTTTTTATGTTTTATATAGTAGTTTAATTGTTATGTTGTTGATATACCGGTGATTTGGGGTATTGTTTAGCGTAGTTATGGTATATTAGGCAGATAGTTGGGTTCTATATATGTGGCTCTATAATGGTGCTGATGTATTAAATAATATATTATCTATAGTATATGATATTTTGAATTAGGAGTTCCGTTGTGTTTTTATCTTGTGTGGTGATCTTCGTCGTGATATTCCACTTCACAGGTGATTAGGTGAGGAATTTGGTGATGTCTGCGTTGTGCCGATGCGACTCTTGTGGATATTTCCTGGATCTGGGAGAGATATTTTTGGGTGTGTACCTGTCTCTTTGTATTTCTGTTTCTATTTGAGTTGTCATATTTTGTGTTAGAATGATGGTCGAAATGCTTAATTTCATAAATCTTGTAAGCTTTTTAGTTGAGAAGTTTTTTTTTTTTATCCAGATATATATATTATTTGTTATACTATTTGGTAATATACACAGAGGTTTTATTTTTCTAGTTAGGTGTATTCCATCTTCATTCTGCGTATAGGAAGGCAATAAATTAGTATTGATATATATATATATATGATATATTATATATTATATTATATAGGCTACTATTAAAATTTAGGCGATGAGTGTATGATAGTAGTTTTTATTTATTATGTATTATTATATATTGTGAGTTTGTGTTTTATTATTTATATATAATATATATATATATATTTTTGTTGTTTATATATTTTTGTTTTTCCGGTAGGTGTGAATATTAGGTATTTGGTGTTATGAGGTTTATTAATTAAATTTTCATGTTCATGATTTTTATCCCCATTTATGTGATATGTTTGTTAGTCAAGGCGCTCTTGATAGGTATTTTATAGGGTTTATGATACTTTGTTACTATTTATTATTGAATTTATATTGATATGAATGTTTACTCATATTTATATGAGTTATTGTATACGGAATTACCTTTATATTTTATATTGTATGTTAGATTGGATATATTGCGTATATGATTAGTATAGGTTTTGCGTCGTATATACGTGTTGTATTACGTTTGCGGTATAATTGGTATATATTCATTATTCATGTGAGGTTGATTAGTATTAGTGGAGTGATATTGAGTTTTATTAGTGTATTATAGTTATGTATTATATGTAGTTGTGGGAGATGTTCGGTTTTTCACTTTTTTTGGGTTTGTGAAGAGTGTATATACAGAGATGATTAGTTTAAGTTTTGACTTAAAACTTGATATATAGTACGAGACAATATTAATGTGTGAAGTTCGAGAGTCAGTAGAGGTTAGCAATGGACGTATATCTCAAGCAACTAAAAATTTGAACAAGGGAGAAGGATGAAGCATAGCAGCAATGTTAGAAGAACATAAGAGAGTGGAATATGTGATAGCGACATGAGTGATGAAAAGATTATTGGAAGTTTGAAGCAACGTCTTTTTATGGCTTTTTTTTGTACAGAGCTTATAACACAAAACTTTAATTCTTTTTGTTTAGTAATTAGTTTATTTATTCACTCTATATAGTGAGCTTACGATTTGGATTACTGTTTGTAGTGTTTGTATTGATAGGTAGGGGGTCGACGTAATTAATAGATCATGGATGGATAGGAGGTAGGGGGGGGAGGTAGTAAGATAGGTAGTTAGTTCAGTGTATCGTGATTGGTGCTTTTGTTGTATTATATACTGAGTTTATGTGAGTATTTTATAAGGTTAATAGTGAGTTTAGGGTGAGTGAGTTCTATTGTTATAGGTTATGCGTGTGGGGTAATTGACTGGTATTTGAGTTGGTAGATATAGATTTAATTCATTATTTAATTCGTTGTAGTAGTAGTATATGTTTTTATCGTAATGTCTATGTAAGGGGGTTGTTTTGGGTATATATAAGGGTTTTTTAATATATTAGAGTTAGTTCTTATTTTTTACGCGTTATTTATTATATATTTTTATATATTATTATTTAATAGTATTTATATCATATAGTTTATTATGTATATATATATATTATTATATATCCTATTATATTTATAAGTATATATGTATATTATATATACGTATATATTATATATAATATACATCTATCTATTTTAGGTTTGATTAAATCTATATATATTTTATTTAATATTACTAATATTATCTAGTATTATATTATTATGCATATATTTATGATTCTTTATATATTTTTAAGTATTTTTATATTTTTGTGATATTTTAGTATATATTAATTATATATTGCATTATTATTATAGTTTTTAGATTTGTTGGCGACTTTGTTGTGGTTGGTTGGCTTTCTGATTTGTGGCGAGTTGAAAAGAGAGCTTATTAGAAAATAAACTTAAATTACACTATGTAACACGATTTTTTTGTGCTTTGAGCAACAACTGTGTGAGTATTGTTCTCTCGGCCTATTTTCCTATATGCCTTATGTGATCGAATTGGAGTGGAAAGAGATAGTTTTGCTAAGTATTTCCGTCTATATCTTCGAGTTTTGTTGACAGTATATTATCGATATTTCCGACAAGTTTACCAATTCCGATATAAAAATTATTGAATATATTTACAGCATGTGGCTCGGTTACCAAAACGTAAGAAGTCTATATACGATCTATATATTACTCAAAGTATTCATTTTTTTGATTTTTGTAGTTGTATAATCAGGACGAGCGGACTTTCTAAACGGTAATTAGCATTTATGGTGGAGAATTGCATTTCCTTGGGAGAGGTTTTTGCGCTTATATGTGTAGAAGGGTGACTTTTCCTTTTGGTGCTTCACAACACTGCACTATGTTCAGAGCTGTCTTCAAGCTTGAATATTTCTGTCCTACTTGTTTTTGCCTAGTGTCTTTCTTCTTGAGAATTGGCGCTGTTTTTGGAATTCTTGGAGGATATTTAGATGCGGTTGTGGTTTGATTGTTGACCATTACTTGTTCTGTTGGGTTTGACGAAGGATACCGGCTTTGATTTTTTGCCACAGTTTACTAGCTTAGGATTAAGAAGCTCTTGGCAGGTTATGGATGAGGCTGAAGATCCTTGTAGTCTTTATTAATATATATGTATAATTTAGTTATACTATTATATTTATATTTATTTTTTTCTTATTATTGTTTATATAGTATTTATATTGATATTTATTATATTATTATATCTTTAGTTATTTTTTATATTTATATTATTTTTTTTTTTATTTGATAGTATATTTATTATTATATTATATTTATCTATATTATTTTTTATATTATATATTAGTATTATTTATAAATTATGTTAGTATTATATAATTATATTCATATATTTATTATTAATTTATAATCGTATTTATTATTATAGTATATATTATATTATATATTTATTAATTATATTATAGTTATAATATTAATATATTATAATTATTTATTTTATATGTAAGTATTTATTTTATTATTCTCGGTTATAGGGGGTTTATCTATAAAGTAGTTTTGCTATTAGTATTTTTATTTCTTATAGATGGTTATTTTTTGGTTGGTTTTTTTTTGGTTTTATGTTATTTTGTTTAGTATTTTTGATATATATTTATTATGTATGGGTAGGTTGTATCTTAGTACTACTTTTTGTATACTAATATTTATGTTTTTATTTTTTTATTTATATATATATATAGTTTCACCTTGCTAATGAGTTCTGTGTTTTGTAGAAGTATAAGCAGGTGGAGAGATGAGATGTGTCCCATGGTTGACCTTGTCTTGGTCCGCCATCAGGTCGTATTTGCGAAAATATATTGCTGCTTATAGCTACCTTGTCGCACATTTTTTGCGCTTCACGGGTAATTCACTAGTGGTATTGTCGTTTGGTTTCTTTTTTGTTATTTGCTTTGTGTCTTCCCAGAAAATTTTTTATATCTCAGATCATATACTAAGATATGCTGTGCTGCTGATATATGGCTACTCGTTATTCTTAATTTGCATCTGTTTGCTTATATATGTACCTTATCATATGAGAAACTGTATTCTTCTAATCTCAGTCTTACTCAGTACTTGAAATTAAACTAATCAACTAACTATTTTGATATTTGAATAAGTTTACGTATCTCTGTAATTTTATTTTTCGTTCATCCTTAGATGATGATTAAGGTATCAGTAAATGAAAAATATGTAGTTGTTTATTGTTAATTAAATTTATTTATTTTTTTCATGAATGCAAAGTAAGATCAGTTTGGAAAATTATCAGTCGGGATTGTTGTCACAGGCTACAAAAAGCAAAGTTTGAAAGGAAATATATTGGTGGTCTCTTTGTTTTCGTCTATCCATATTTTAGCAATTAAAAAGGTATTGGAAATACTTTATCTAAAAGCAAAGACAATTTTTTGTGTCATTTTTTAATTTGGTTGACATAATGAATTGATAGAAGAATAAAATATACGATTTAGGTCTCTGGCCAAAAAGGTGACTATATGCTATGAGCTAATTTACCATATATAGGGGTAGGTTTCATCTAGGTGTAATTTAGGTGTTTTTCCGTTCGTATTTTGTATGTATTTATTTATCTTTTTCTTTATTATTTATTTTTTTTATTCGTATTACCTATGATATAGGTGTTGACGTTAGTCGTTTACTCTGTTCTTGTTTTACTTGATTTATGATACTATGTGTGATTATATTTTATTATCCTGCTCTCCATGTTCGATAATAGTATATGATTTAGTATATTATTATATATTTATTTATTATATATACGTCATATACTTTATAAGCTTAAATGAGAATTAGGGAGTTTGTACCTTAAAACTCTCCTATTATTATTTTGAATTGTTTCAATGACTATGTTTTTTTCAGCGAATCTGATGCAAATAAGAATATCAGTAGAAAATCGTTACTGCATGGTCATTTTCGACGGCGATTAGGTGTGTCAAATGTCTTTTTTAGTTGATTTAAGATCTTAATCTTGCCGTTAGCTTACTTTTGTATGAAATATGAATCTCAATGATGAAGATGGATGACTTTGTTATATTTAATTATACTGGTATTATATGATATATATAATATATGTATTATATTATTTATTATTTATTTATATATTTATGTATATATATATGTATTAATATTTATGATATATATTATATTGTTAGTTATATAATAATGTATATATTATGTATATTTAGTATATATATTATTATATATTAGTATTATTATATATAGTTAGCTATATTATTATATATATAGTATATTATATTATATTTTTATATATAGTTTTTGTTATTATTATTTTTTGGTCGATTATATTATATTTTTCTATATTTGTATTTTATTAGTTATTACTTATTATTATATTTTATTTTTTTATTATTTTTTTTTTTTTTAATATATTATTTTATATCTTTTTTAATTATTTTTTCTATTTTATTTTTTTTCTATATAAATATTTTTTATATATTTTTTTAATATTGTTTTCTCTTCTTGATTATATTATTAGTTTTTTTTTATGGTTGTGTGATGTATTATCATTAGTTATTATTAGTGTTATTATTTTTAAGTTATGTAGTAGTGATTTTAAATATGATCTTAGTTTTTTGTTTTCGTGAGTGAGGTTTGTGTGTCGTTGTGTGTGTTCTTATACATTCATTTGGTTTGATTACCAATTCCGTTAGCATAGTATCTAATTTAGTATAGTACTGATCGGTTTTAGTTTATTGTGTTATTATATATTTATTATTTATATGGTTATAATTAATAATAGATATAAGTATTTGGGTGTGGTATTGGTGTTGATGGGGTTTATTATATATATTATATAGTTAATTATTTTATATTTTTATATATTTTATATTTTATATATATTATATATAGTATATATGATGATATTGTATCTATACTATCTTTTATAATTATATATATTATATTATATTATATTATATTATGCTATAATTACTAGTTATAAGATCTAAATTATAGTTTCATTTCTATATGTTTATATTTATTATATTTATATTCATCTATAGTTTGCAAATTATTTTTATTTATCTATATTCTATTTTTTATTTACGAAATATATTTTTAAGCTAATTCTTAATATTAAATTAAGAGATTGGAGAGAGAGAGGAGAGATAGAGAGATTCAAGTAGAGTATCAATCGAAGAGTAGAGGATTGAGAGAGAGAGAGAGGAGAAGAGACTGAGTGGAGTGAGATGAGATAAGTAGAGAGCGGGGAGGAGGAGAGTAGCTGAGTTGCGAGATACGCTTGGGGGGGTTTGGGTTGCGGTGCTATTCTTTGGGGGGGTTTTGTTGTTTTCTTTTTTCATATCTTCGTTTTGAATTTTACTTATTCCTTTATTCTTTGTCGCTGTGTATTGTTTGTTTTTGGTTTGTTTTGTTTTTGGTTTTTTCATTTTTATTCTCTTCATTGATTGTTTTATTATTTTTTGTTTTATGTTTTTTTTTCTTCTGATTAAATCATAATCTCCTCTAGAGTGTAAAATTTCTGCATATGGTGTTAATTCGAATTATTTCTAATTCGGTCCGTCTATTAGAAGTTAGCTTGTCTGGATTTAGTCTGTTTTCAAATTTTACTAATAAATAATTAACGTATGAATTTTAAAATTTGCCAGTTTGTATTTATGAACATTTTGCTAAATAAGGTTAAATTTATAAAATTCCATTTGCTTGTATTTTTGCCTTTACGTAAATTTTAGAAAATAAGATTACACTTATAAAAGTTTTATATGTTTCCATGTTCATGTTCATGAATATTTTACAAAGCAAGATTAAACTTATAAAATTTTATTCCTTTGTATGTCTATATTTATAAACATTTTAGTTATTAAGAATAAACGTATGAAGTTTTATGCTTGTATTTTTATATTTATAAACATTTTATTAAACAAAATTAGTAAATAAAGTTTAATATGATTGTATATTTGTACTTATAAACATTTTACTAAATAAAATTAAACTTATATAGTTTTATATGTTTTTATGTTTGTTTTTATTAATATTTTCGTAAGCATGATTAAACTTGTAAAGTTTTATATGTTTGTATATTGGTATTTATACATTTTGCTAAAAAAGAGTAAAGTTATGAAGTTTAACGTTTGAATGTTCGTAGTTATGAACATTTTGTTACAAAAGATTAAGTTTTTGAATTTATTTATTTATTTATTTATTTATTTTTTTTTTTCAAAAGGTTTACGCATTTGAGTTAAAGTAAACTGAATAATACATTAGAACACAAGATCATAAAAAATAGATAGTAAGAAGCCAAAAAATTAATATGTCAAACAAATATATTTTTAGTATAATTAAAAAAAATTAAGAATAATTTGATCTCGCTTTGAAGTTGCTTGTCATCTTTAGTCTCAATTTGAAATAGCTTGGTCACTTCATTCTTATTTTGAAATTGCTTTTCATCTTTATTCTCGTTTTGAATCTACCTGTCATATTCATCCTGGTTTTGAAATTGCTTTTCATTTTTATTCTTTCTGAAATTACTTGTCATCTGTTAATCACAGAGTTTTTTTTTTTACCCTATAGAAACTACAAATAGAAAATATAAGTAATTAGATTAGAGAGTCTAATAATACTAGGAACAGCAAATTTGCACATTATAATTAAAAAAAAAATAAATAAAATTTAATATAAATAGTAAGATATTTACTCTTGGGCTAAGTACTGTAAGTAAGTCTCATTTGCTTTTTACGTTATATTGGAACTTGCTGAATGCAGGA
The DNA here is from genome assembly GCA_015478945.1 of Trachelipus rathkii. Taxonomy (NCBI): domain Eukaryota; kingdom Metazoa; phylum Arthropoda; class Malacostraca; order Isopoda; family Trachelipodidae; genus Trachelipus; species Trachelipus rathkii. Next base: position 13,286 of record JABUQX010057609.1, read on the forward strand.
TTGCCAATGTGTGATTGTAAACAGATAACAGCAAATTCTTATTAAAACTATTTGCATTTGTCTCTTGTCAAAGATACAAATCAGTGGCGTAAATAACGCCCCCGCAAGCCCCGAGGTGCGGGGGCGCAGGAGCCGAGAGGGCGCACGATGGGAAGAGGGATGAGCACTTTTTTTTATGAAAACTTCATATTGAAAGCTCTCTCTCTCTCTCTCTCTCTCTCTCTCTCTCTCTCTCTCTCTCTCTCTCTCTCTCTCTCTCTCTCTCTCTCTCTCTCTCTCTCTCTCTCTCTCTCTCTCTCTCTCTCTCTCTCTCTCTCTCTCTCCTCCTCATCTCTCTCTCTCTCTTCTCTCTCTCTCTTCTCTCTCTCATCTCTCTCTCCTCTCTCTCCTCTCTCTCCTCTCTTTCTCTCTTCTTCTCTCTCTCGTCTCTGCTCTCTCTCTCTCTCTCTCTCTCTCTCTCTCGTCTCTCTTCTTCTCTCTCTCTTCTATTCTCTCTCTCTTCTCTCTCTCTTTCCTCTTCTCTCTCTCTCTCTCCTCTTCCTCTCTCTTCCTCTTCTCTTCTCTTCTCTCTCTCGTTCTCTCTCTTCTCTCTCTTCTTTCCTCTTCTTCCTCTCCTCTCTTTCTCTTCTCTCTCCAGTCTTTTCTCTCTCGGTCTTTCATCTCCTCTCTTATCTAATTCTTCTCCGAGTGTCTCTCTCTCTCTCTCTCTTCCGTCCATCCTTCTCTCTCTCTCTCTCTCTCTCGTCTTCTCTCTCTCTCTCCTCTCCTCTCTCTCTCATCCGTCTCTCGTCTCTCTCTCTCTCTCTATCTCCTCTCCTCTCCTCGCTCATTGACAAATCTTCTTATCCTCTCTCCTTCTATCTCTCTCTCCTCTCTCTCTCTCTCTCTGCTCTCTCTTCCTCTCTCTCTTCTCTTTCTCTACTCTCTCTCTCTCTTCTCTTTTCTTCTCCTTCTCTCTCTCTTTCATCTCTCTTTCTTCTCTCTCATTCTTCTCTCTCTCTCTCTCGCTCTCCTCTCTCTATCTCCTCTCTCTTCTCTCTCTCTCTCGTCTCTCTCTTCTTCTCTCTCTCGTTTCCTCTCTCTCTCCATCGCGTCTACTCCTCCCCCTCTCTCCCGTCTCTCGGCCTCTCTTCTCTCTCTTTCTCTCTCTCTCTCCCGTCTTCCTCCCTTCCTCTCCTCTCTCCTCTCTCTCGTCTCTCTCTTCCTCTCTCCCAAAGGTATCTTCATATATTCCCGCCTCTCTCTCTTCTTCGCTTCCCCTCTCTCTCTCCTTCCATCTGTCTTCTTCTCTCCTCCTCTCTGCATTGCATGTATGAGTCACCTCTCTCTCTCTCTCGCTCCCCTCTCTCTTCCCTTCTCCTTCTTCCCCTTCCCTCTCTTTCTCTCTACTTCTCTCTCTCTCTCCTTCTCCTTCTCTCTCTCTCCTGCCCTTCCCTTCTTTCCTCGAAATACTCCCTCCATCTCTCTTCTCTCTCCTTCCTCCCTCAATCCTCCCCTCTCTCTCTCTCGTCCTCTCTCCTCTCTCTCTCTCTCTCTCTCTCTTTCTCTCCCTTCTTTCTCTCTCTCACTCTCTTCCTCTCTCCTCTCTCCTCTTCTCCTCTTCTCCTCTCTTCTCCTCTCTCTCTCTCTCTCTCTGTCTCTTTCTGCTCTCTCTCCTCTGTTCCCCGGCTCTCTTCTCCCATCTCGTCTTTCTTTCCTCTCCTCTTCTCTCTCTTCTCTCTCTCCTCTCTTCTCTCTTCTCTCTCCTTCTCCCTCTCTCGTCTTCTCTCTCTCTCTCTTCTCTTCTCTCTCTTCTCGTTTAGTCTCTCTCTCTCGTGCTTTCTCTCTCTCTCTCTCTCTCTCTCTCACTACCTCTCATCTCTCTGCTCTCTCTCTCTCATCTCTCTCTCTCTCTCTCACTCTCCTCTCTCTCTCCTCTAATAATATTACAGGGTATAATATATATATATATAATATAATAATATAATATTATATATAATAATATATAAGTAATCTTCATATATATTATATCTATATATTATTATTATATATAATAATATATATATATACTACATATTTTTTAACCTGAATATTGGATCTTTCTACGATGCTTGACTTCATTGAATCTTTGCCACAAATTTTCAGGTGAAGGGGGTTTTTTTACAGAGCCACTGGATTTTAACTAATTAGGTGCCCAAGTAAGGGTGCGAATCGAGGTAGCCAGAAGTATAAAAAAGGAAGGTGAAGCAGATGTTTTGCTTTTTGAGCCCCTACAGCCCTTGCAGAACTAACAGGTAAAGAGCTCATGGAGTCTGCCGACAAGTTTTTACAAAAAATATGAAGCAGACGTGACAAGTTCTTTCTAGTTACGGAATTGCCTTTTTAATAATTATCAAAAAGTGATAAGAAAAAGAAACATGACAAAATGAATACAAGTGGGCAGAAATATTTGTTGATATGGAAAATAATATGTTTGTGCTTGTAGTAACTCGTAGTACTCCTGAACCGTGTAAACAGCTTTTAATAATGTTTTTCTGACGCTCCCTAGTATTTAGCATCATCTGTGAGGAGATTTTATTTCAAATTAAATCTATAAAAAGGTTTATTTGATGAAAAGTACCACGATGACGACGTATAAGATTTAAGTGAATTGGCTGTACTTAGCATAGAGTGTGATTGGGCTCGCGCACTGGACTTGGAGAAATTAGTGCAAACCTTTTTTTCATTGTAATACACTCTGGTTCTTTTGTAATGCTAATGTGATTTTTCTTTGATATGAACATGAGCAAACTTTTTTTGTCATTCAAGTTTCAAACAAAAACCTGTCTATCCACGTCCACTGACTAAAGAAGGGGCGCCACAAAATAAGGTCCGGGGGGGGCGCAACTGACCTTAGTTTCGCCCCTAGATACAAATGCATGGTATGCAAAATATATCTATGAGAGGCTTCACCCCCTATACCCCCAACCCATGAATGCTGATGAATATCTTATTTGAAATTAAATAATTTTAATCTTTATCATAAAAATTTCCATTTTTGCATCACCAGTTGGTAACCCTGTCAGTCACTTTTTCTTTTGTAGTAGCCAATGTAATTTGGTTTTTTTATTTATTAATTTCGTTTCCTTTCTTTTCCTTTCTTTTTTTTTTGTGCATACAAATTTGTTATTGTGCACTTCATTATGCCTCTAATTCATATCTGTATATTTTGTGCTTTTAGTTTTTATAAGGTAAATAATATCAGTGATTTAGGAAAGGTGTTAATTTTATTTTAAATTTATAGTAATTCATTCACATGTGTTTTAATAAACTTCAGAGAGGTGCTATTCTGTTATTTCATATTCACAAAGCAGTTATTTATCATGTAAAGGGAAATGTTTTTATTAAAGTTTGCACCTTATGTTGATATAGAGATGTCTCCTAATGTTCAAGAAAGAATCTCGCTTTGCTACATCAGGATTCATTAACTGGAAGCATAACAATCTTATTGTAAAGCATCATAATGGAGAGGAATATTGCAGGTGCATTACATGTAGCATTCTTGATTTGTATGAAGAAACTGGGTTTTGACATAAAATTTTGTCCCATTGGTTTCTGTAAATTGCATTCTTGCCTCCAGAAATTTGGCATTTTGAGATGTATTAAACTATTGGGCAGGGTAAATATGAAAATATTAAAGAGCATCTCAAAGTGATAGTATACAGGGTGAGTCGGGAGGAACGAACCAAACTCCAGGAGTGGATTGTACATAGGATAATAATGTAAAAAAACTCGTGTATTATTCAATTTTCATTTGTTTTCATTTTATTGCATAATGACAAACAAATTTTTATAGGTACATTAACATTTCGTTTATCATAGTGTTATTTTAATAAATGTTCGAAAATACAGCCATTTACCTCAAAACATTTACGGCTTCGTCTACGGAGGGCGGCTGTTGCTCTCCTAATTGTTTCATGTCTTTAATAACGCCTGCAGCATTTTGAATGTCAAATTTGTGTATCCTGAGTGTCCACTTTCTCTGTATACTTCAGTTTTGAACCAGCCCCATAAACAATAATCTAGTACTGTGAGGTCTGGAGATCTTGGAGGCCAATTAATTGGACCACCACAACCAATCCAATGCTCAGGAAACCATCCGTCCAAATGCTGCCTGACCTGATGAGCGAAATGTGCGGGAGCTCCATCATGCTGAAAGTACATATGCATTCTGATGTTTAGAGGAACATCCTCCAA
>JABUQX010057609.1:22500-24074 GCA_015478945.1 Trachelipus rathkii
CTAGCTGCTCACCCAATCTAACATAACTTCACACTGAGGAGTGTCCTCACTCACAACCATAACCTTTACTCTTATCCACGTTTGCTCAAGCCCCTCCTTTCACACACCCTGCCAAATCTCTCTACCAATCCTCAAACTCTCTTCAGATTCGCCACACGGACCAAATCATCCGCATATAATAGGTAGGGCACCCTCCACTCATCTCCATTCTCCACCATTCTAACACCATTTCCTACCATCCCCACCTCAAATTCTTTCATAACCCCATCCATATACAAATTGAATAACCAAGGGAACATAACACATCCCTGACTCACTCCGCTATTAATCCTAAACCAATCACCATTGACACCATTTGTTCTTACACACGCCTTCACTATCGTCATACATACTTTTTGATTCCATTCAAGCCTACCACCAACACCATATATCACTAACTTGCCATAACACTTCCTATTATCTGTATACGCCTGTTACCGTCCATAAAACCTAAATACAATTTATTCTTCTTCTCCCTCATTTTTCTCAATCATTTGTTTTCAATGTATAGATTTGATCCACACATCCTCTACTCCCCTCGCACATGTTCTTCTCCAATCAGTCCCTCAGTCACTCATACCTCTTTCGACCAAAATACCGCACTATATACCTTCCCTACAACCTCAATAAACTTATTCCCTATATTTCTGCAGTTCCCCTTTTCTCCCTTACCCCTTATACAAAGGGTACTATTGCACTCTCCTCCAATCCACGGAACTATGCCACTATAAACAACTTTGTTACACAACATTTTCCAAATCCAATCAATCACCATCTCGCCTCAGTTCTTGATCATTTCACCAAATTCCATCTATACCTGTGGATTTACCATCCTTCAACTTTCTCACTCTACCCATTACCTCCTCTTACTATTAACCTCATCCCCACAATACCTATTCCTTCTTGCACCATCAAAACCGCACACATTCACTAACACCTCATCATTACTGTTAATATTATACAAATTTTCTTTCCACCCTCCCCTCACATCCATTTCATCCGTTTACAAAAGCACCATCCTATTCATTATTCTGACAGATTCCCCTTATTCTAGAGCTAGCAACCTTTCGCGCTTCCTTCAGAAGGAGCTTCCCTAGATTTATATATATATATATAGATATATATATATATATATATATATATAGATATATATATATATATATATATATATATATATATATATCTATATATATATATATATATATATATATATATATATATATATTACTATATATATATATATATATATATATATATATATATATATACTCTTCTTTATATATATATATATATATATATATATATATATATATATATATATATATACTCTTTCTTTATATATATATATATTATTTTCAAAATTGCTCAGTTCCAGCTTTGGTTCAAATTCTTGTTATCGCGAAAATAATGTTTTTATTCAGACTCAGCTCCCGACTCTGCTCCGTTCTGACTAGGTTTTTGCACTATTTGAAATTGTTCAGCACGTCTCTTCTGGCAATAAATATTTCACCTAAAAATATTTCTTGAAAAAAATT
>JABUQX010057610.1:0-5000 GCA_015478945.1 Trachelipus rathkii
GATCGTCCCAAACAATTCTTGAACACACTTTACCTATGTTTCATAGTCCTTCTCTCTTAAAATACACCACTTTCTGCTCCTATCGGTAAATCTGACCACAACCTTATATCTCTTAATTTTTATACTCTCTCTAACAGCTACATCCTGCCCTGTGCGTTCTTTCTGGCACTTTGATTGGGCAGATTGGGGGCCTTGCGTCGCTTCTACGCTAAATATAATTGGAATGAATGCTTGGCTCTAGTGACGCATCGGCTTCTGCCGTCAAGGTTGGAGCTGTAATTGCTGATGGGATGAGCAGGTTCATTCCTTCGACTAAATCTTTCTCTCCTCATAATCCATGGTTCGATCGTAATTGTTCTCTGGCCATTCAGGTTAGAGACAATGCGTATCGGGGGTGGAAAATTCTCGTTCTCCTATCACTCTCGCTAATTTTCATTCAGCTAGAAATCGTTGCAGGATACTCTTTCGACGAGCAAAGCGGGCTTTCATCAAACGAAAGTGCGCTAACCTCCTTGGTTCTCCTACTGACAAATCTTTCTGGCTTCTTGCCAAAAACATCTCCAACAACTTCTGTAAATCTACCTTTCCTCCTCTTATTCGCTCTGATGGTTCTGTTGCTAACTCTCCAACTGAAAAGGCCAATCTCTTCGGCCTCCTATTTTCCTCTAACTCAACCCTGGACGATTCTGGCATTCCTCATCCTCCTCCTTCTCTTCTCAGGTGTCCTATGCCTTTGCCTGAGATTACATTTGATCGGGTGCATGGGGCTCCTGAAATCTATGAACGTTAGGAAGGCGGGTGGCCCGGATGGCATTCCTCCCCGAGTTTTGAGAGAGTGTGCTTCCGTGCTGGCCCCTCCTCTCGTTCAACTATATTCTCTATGCCTCAATACTAGCACTTTCCTCAGTGTTGGAAGCGCGCATATGTCCAACCTATTCCGAAAAAAAGGAAGCCGCTCTGATCCTTCTAACTATCGCCCTATAGCTCTAACCTGTATTCTATCTAAGATCTTTGAAACCCTTCTCAACTCTCATTTCTTAGACCATCTGAAATCTTCTCTTCTTTCCGATCGCCAGTACGGCTTTCGGCGTTTGAGGTCTACTGGATATACTTTCCTATCTAACAGATTTAAGGTTTTCAGCCCTTAGGAACTACCGTGGTGGCGCTTGACATATCCAAAGCATTTGACCAGGTATGGCACGCGTCACTGCTCTCCAAGCTCCCCTCCTTTGGGTTTCCTCCTTCTCTTTGCTTACTTAAGCTAGCTTTTTTGAAAAATCGCTCAATATCGGCTGTTGTTGATGGGGCGACTTCTTCTTTTTCTGTCAATAGTGGTGTTCCTCAGGGTTCTGTCTTATCTCCTACTTTATTCTTACTTTTCATTAATGATCTTCTCACCTGCACATCTAACTCTATCCACTCATATGCCGATGACTCGACCCTTCATTCTTCAACTCATTTCAATTCTGCTCCCTCTTTTACTTCTAGAATTGCCTCTCGTCTTAATCTTTCCGATTCCATTCTCGCTGATCTGGATAGAATTTCCGGGTGGGGTCGTCGCAACCTTGTGAAATTTAATTCTTTTAAAACCCAACTTCTACAAATCTCCCTCTCTAAGACACCTTCTAACTTTCCTATCACTTTCGACGGTTCTCTCGTCTCTCCTGTTGACAATATAAACATCCTTGGCCTTAACATAAACAAAAAAATGTCTTGGAAACCTCACGTCAAAAAAAAAAAAAGGTACCGATTGCAGAGATAGTGGTTACGCCTGAAGAGATGGAGCAAATTAGTGACACAGAGGTTCTGCAGACAAAACCTCTCCAGCTAGAAAATCTGCTTGAAGAACATGATGCCCTTAGCCTACCTAAACATCGCCGTTGCATTTCCTACACATTAAACATCTTGGCTACTAAGGATGTTTCAAATGTTCCTCGCTGGTCCTCTGGTGCCAAGGATCCATTTAATAAGACACTTGCCAAAGCACAGGCATTGTGGAATGCCCAAAACAGGAAAACTACAACTGCTGCGAGAATCAAGAAGGAGTTGGGAACAAAGCTTAAAACACCAAGTGTTACTCGCTGGAACTCCCTATACGATTCTATGAAAGACCTGCTTAAGAACCTTGATGGTCGCATGACACAAATCAACAACATTTGTATGGAGCAAAAGCCTTGTCTTCCAGTATTTAATAAAAGTGATAAGGAGGTAATTGCTGAGTACATCGAAATAATGACGCCTATTGCTGTTAGGCTTGATATGTTGCAGGATGAGAAGAATGCGTACGCGGGAGTCCTATTGCCTAATCTCTTCCTCCTCAAGGACAAGATCGGGGAAATGCAACGAGAAGTGGAAAAATTTAACTATGCCAAAAACTTAGTCAACTACTTGCTAAAGCAACCAAAGGCAAACAAAAGGAAAGAAAAGGGCTTTGAACCGAGGTTCAGCAGTATCTTTGATGATTTTGATTTGCTTATGGCAACAGCCCTGCACCTTCACTTCAAACTCGGAGTGGTACGTAGGTTAAATGAGGGGAAGTACCAAGCTGTCAAGACCAGGATATTGGAGGAAATAAAGTGTAATATTGCATCGAATCTTACTCCTCCACATCAAGGCACTGAAGGTGATGGGACTGAGTCTGAAAGTGACCCATTTATGGTGAGTTATTTTTATAATTTGGAACAAACTTTAAGCATCTCTTGTATTATATATATATATATATATATATATATATATATATATATATATATATATATTTATATATATAATATATATATTATATATATATATATATATATATATATATATATATATATATATATATATATATATATATATATATATATATATATATATATATATATATATATATTATATATATATATATATATATATATATATATATATATATATATATATATATGTATATATATATATATATATATATATATATATATATATATATATATATATATATATATATATATATATATATATATATATATATATATATATATATATATTAAACAAAGATGCTTAAAGTTTATATATATATATATATATATATATATATATATATATATATATATAGTATATATATATATATATATATATATATATATATATATATATATATATATATATATATATATATATAGATATATATATAGATAGATAGATAGATAGATAGATAGATAGATAGATAGATAGATAGATAGATAGATAGATAGATAGATAGATATACACAATTTATACATTACATATATATTCACAATACACTGACATAATGTTCAAATGAAACTTAAAAAAGATTTGAGTTCTTGATACCATTTCTAAATATTTCAGAAACTGAAGGCCCCATATATCCAGCAGACACCTCTGGAGGAGAAGTTGGGACAAACCTTGGATAGCTGGGCTGCAGTAAATGTTCACCACAGTACCTCTCTCACTAGGAACCTGTTTCCGTGTGAATACCAGGAGGTCTGGGTGGACTTGTTTATTAAGTATAATACCCCATTAGCCAGCTCAGCGGCCGTGGAGAGGTTGTTTAGTCAAGGCTCTGAGATTCTAAGAGCAAAGAGGGCAGCCATGGCATCCAGCAATTTTGAAAAATTTATCTTTATGAAAGGGAATATGACCCTGTTCAGAATGCAAGAGGAGAGCGAGGAGGAAGATCACAGATAATTGAATAAGATTAAAATCTTTCTCATTTTTTGTTATATATATTTGCATTTTTCAATTAAAATTTAAAAATAATTCATCTTTACATACTTGCGCTTTCTTTATTTTTTATATTTTTTTGCGCTCCTAAATTTGTGCTTTTTAAAAAAATTTGATTTGCGGACATGTGCGCTTTGCGCTTGCGGACTAATTTTTTTGAAAAATTGTGCGCTTTTGCGCTTGCGGACTAAGTTTTTCCACTTTGCGCTTTAAAGTTTAAAATTTGCGCGCCCACCTCTGATATATATATATATATATATATATATATACCATTATCTACGTTATATCTATTATATATATATATATATATATATATATATATATATATATATATATATTATATATATATATATATATATATATATATATATATATATATATATATATATATATATATATATATATATATATATATATATATATATATATATATATATATATATATATATATATATATATATATATAATATATATATAAATATATATATATATATATATATATATATATACATATATATATATATAGTATATATATATATATATATATATATATACAGATATATATATATATATATATATATATATATATATATATATATATATATATATATATATATATATATATATATATATATATATATATATATATATAGGTATGATTTGGTTTTGTGTGTGAATCTTGAAAAGAGTTTGAGAGGATGGGAGAGGGATTTAGCAGGTTGTGTAAAATGAGGTGGAAGTAAACGATAAGAGTAATTTTTATGAGTGTGAGTGAGAACAGTCCTCGGTGTGAAGTTATGTTGTATGAGTGAACAACTGGAACAAGTTTCTGAGTTTAAATATTTAGGATCTATGTTGTATGAAAAGGGAACAGATTATGCAGAGTGTAGTTGGAAATTTGTGCATGTTTGTAAGTGGCTGGTGCAATTAAATCCTTGGTGGATGTAAGGCTAAGTCTTGAGTCAGAAATTTGCTAAGGAGGATATTTTATTACTCTATTACTGTATAGTAGTGAAACTATGGTCTGGAATAAGAGGTATAGATCTAAGGTACAATGTGTTCAGATGGACAATTTTAGGGGCATGTTAGGTGTGAGAAGAATTGATAAAATGAGGAATGAACGCATTAGGGAGTTGTGTGGTGTGAAGAAAGGAGGAAATGAAAGTAGGTTCAGATGGTGTGGTCATGTTAAAAGGATGGATGATAGTCGGTTGATTAAGCGGATATGGTGAGTGTGCTGGAAATCGACCGGCTGGGAGACCGAAGAAAAGTGGATTGAA
>JABUQX010057610.1:12500-30000 GCA_015478945.1 Trachelipus rathkii
ATTCTAATTTCCTATCTTGAAGAAGGATCTATTGGTCCCCGTTGCTTTTCCTTGTTGTGGTTTGATGACTTATTGGTTCAGAAGAAGGATCCTTTAGTCCCTTTGGTGGGTAATATTCAGTTGAATATTCCTTTTATTTAATATATTTTTATTGGTTCTTTTTTTACTGAAAGGTTCATGCTTATATTTTATAATGAAGTTTATATCAAGATGGTATTGTTAATGTAATTAATGTTTAAATTTAAGTTTATGACTCTTTTTTCTTATTAGTGTACTCCTTATTATAGGTTTATTATTATTATTATTAATTATTATTATTATTATTATTAATTAGTATTATTATTATTATTATTATTATTATTATTATTATTATTATTATTATTATTATTATTATTATTATTATTATTATTATTATTATTATTACTTCCTCGCATGCAAAGGGATATTTATATTTTCCTCGACCAGAATACTCCTCCGTTTTATATTTTTTAGGTCTGGAATGATGTGGCGTGGTATGGTAGAATACTGATTTCCTGAATTTGACGAAGGAGCTATTGGTCCCCTTTCATTTCCTTGTTGGTGGATGACTTACAGGTTCTCCTTTTATTGAAGATTTTCATTTACCAAATCTGGATATTAAATTGGTACTGTTAATAAACTTGATTTTTTTAATATTTTTTATTTTATCCTGGTTAAGACAAATATATAAATTTTTTATTGCATTTCTTCCTTTGATACTTGTGCTCCTAAATATTATTGAAAACTGGCTGAGTAAACGGGCATTTTTATTTTTATTTATTTATTAAAATTTGAACTTTATTTGGTAAATGTGTTAGGTTTTGCCTCCATATTCCGTGAGCATGGACATTTTTATTTAACACATTTTTATTGGCGCTCCAATGTTTATGAAAAAACTCATATTTTAGCCAGATTTTTTTTTCTCTTTTTTACGGGAGCTTGAAGATATTTTGACTTTATAAATAAAGTTTAAAATATCCAGTATTAAAAATTGTCTTAACCAGGTGGTAGTTTAAGTTATTTTTTATATTTTAATAATATATTAGTATTAATAATGGATTTAAATGGTGAACAAATAGACACCACCCCGCAAAATGAGGTAACATTAGAAAGTAGTCCAGAATTGCAAGGAGCTAAATTGAATAGGAAAAGGGTAAGAAACAGGCAAACGAGACTGTGTAATGAAATAAATGTCGCAATTGGTCAAGTGACACTTGATTTTGATTTATTATCTGCCAAATTAAATTCATTATTAACCCTTAAAGAGGAGTTGATCAAGGCTGATGACCTTGTTCAAAGTTTTTTAACTGGTGAGGAATATTTAAGGGATGATGAACAAGCTTATGATAGAATTTTGCTGATAGATGAATGTATTAATAAAATACAAACGCTTGTCAAAAATAATAATAAAGACATGTCAACACTCAATAAAAACAGTCATGAACACAAAGAGCGTGAGCCGGAGTTATTCAAAGCTCCTACTAGAACCCTTCCTACATTTAGTGGTGATGTTTTACAATTTGACCATTTTTACGAAGTTTTCAAGGCTAATGTAGAAAGTCGTAATTATTCAAATGCAGCAAAGTTAGAAGCTCTCTTAGGGTGTCTTAAGGGTGTAGCTTTAACGTTGGTGTCAGGTTATGCTTTGAGGGGGGATAATTATCCCATAGTAATGGAGACTTTGAAGGAAAATTTTGGCAATAAACATAAATTAATACAAACTCTAATCTTAAAGCTTATTAATATTAAGGTACCTAGGTACAATTTTAATGATATGTTTAAGTTTAAGGCAGAGATAACATGCTGTGTTGAAAGTTTAAAGACACAAGAATTAATAAATAGTTGCAAAAGTTGTTCCATCATAATTGGAACCATTTTGGAACAGAAGATACCTAAAGAAATTTTAGATAAATTACCATGGGACAATCAGAAGAGTAATTGGGATATAGAATTTATTTTAGATATCATTACTAAAGCTTTAAATAATTTAGAGGTTTTAGGTCAAAAATTAGAGATTACCAACAATGATAAATCTAAAAATAATGCAAACAATAATAATAATAATAATAATTATAAATCTAACTTTAAATCTAATAGTACTTTTAATAATTGGAAGACTGGTGCCATCCCCAAAAATTCTACAGTTTTAACCACTACCCACACTCAAGTTAATAAACAACTCTCACCCCATTCTCGTCCCTTTCAACCTTCTCACAACACCACACCAATTAGACCACTCCTCCCTACATCTCAATTTAACACCTCTTCTTCATTTAAACCCAAATCTTTTAATATTTCAGTTAAACCCACCTTTCAAGAGTACCCAAGCTATGAAAACAGGATAACTTGTAGATTTTGTAATGATAACCATTATACTAATAATTGTCATGTCATTAATAAAATAGAACATAGAATTAGTTTTATAAAAACAAAAAATCTTTGTTTTAATTGTTTGTCTAGCAACCATCTTTCTGAAGAATGTACTTCACAAAAGGTGTGCTATATATGTAAAGAAAGAGGGCATCACACTTCCATATGTTCTAAAATTCCTTCTAATCCTAATAACAGGGAAAATCCAACCACCAACCAAGTGGGTACCTTTTTAACAAGTAGTAAAGGGGTTGCTCTTCCTTTAGCAAGTTTGTCAATATATAAGGGTAATAATGTTGTCCCTGTTTGCACCCTGTTTGATCATGCAAGTCAAAGAACGTTAGTGAGTAGGTCATTAGCCTGTTTTTTAAATTGCAGCCCATTGTATAAGATAAAAATGTCTATTAATGGTATTAATACTCCAGGAGTGAATAAATTGTATGATGTAATTAATTTAAAGGTATGGACAGATGAAGGCATAACAGATTTAACGGCTGCAGTAGTAGATGAACTACCAAATTCTATATTTATACCAGGTTTAGTTCAGACTACGGAATTTTTGAAGGAATGTAATGTAACCTTAGCTAATCCCCATGCAAAAAATGACTATGTGAAAATTGGCCTTTTAATAGGTTCTGACCAATTGCACAAATTCCTTAGAGGATATGAAATATGTTATGGTATTAATTTAATGAATACTACAGTAGGTAAAGTGATTTGGGGCAATCTTCCTTTTGCTTCACACAATACAAATTCACAGTGTACAGTAACTTCAACTTTTAAAGTAGATATTGGATTTTTAGAGGAAAATGTTTCAATGCAAAATTGTTTAGATTTTATGTATAACAAAAGGGTAAATGATTCTATTGATAATTCCTTTCAAACCATGCTCCCACCTACCACCACCTCCTCACCCCTTACAATCCCTGTTAACCCATCTAACAATATTCCTACTCTTTCTCAATCCATCCTCTCCCCTACCACCACTCCTTCACCCCTTACCATCCCTGTTAACACACCTTACAACATTCCCACTCCCTCTCAATCCATGCTCCCACCTACCACCACCTCCTCACCCCTTACAATCCCTGTTAACCCATCTAACAATATTCCTACTCTTTCTCAATCCATCCTCTCCCCTACCACCACTCCTTCACCCCTTACCATCCCTGTTAACACACCTTACAACATTCCCACTCCCTCTCAATCCATGCTCCCCCCTACCACCACCTCCTCACCCCCTGCAGTCCCTGTTAACACACTTAACAACATTCCCACTCCCTCTCAATCCATGCTCCCCCCTACCACCACCTCCTCACCCCCTGCAGTCCCTGTTAACACACTTAACAACATTCCCACTCCCTCTCAATCCATGCTCCCCCCTACCACCACCTCCTCACCCCCTGCAGTCCCTGTTAACACTCTTGACAACATTCCTAATCCCTTTCAGTCCATCCTCCCCCCTACCACCACTTCCTCACCTTCTACAATCCTTGTTAACACATTTGACAGCATTCCTAATCCCTCTCAATCCATCCTCCCCCCTACCAACCCTTCCTCACCCTTTACAATCCCTGTTGACACACTTAATAACATTCCTACCCATTCTCAATCCATACTCCCCCTTACAACTAAATTGTCACCCCTCATAATCGATGTTGATCTTTTTAAGGCAATCCCATCTCTCAATGATGATCTTTTCTCTTGGGTAAATACCTTTATTTCTTATTCCCCTGTTGAACTATCTGCTTCCTCAGTTGAAAGCTTTAGAGAGGAGGAAGGTTCACCTGAATTGGATATAAATAAATTGTGGGAATTAACTCACATAGGTATATCACCAAAAGAAAGTTTTACTGAAAATGAGCGTTCCACTTTAAAACATTTTCAAGAAAATTTACGTTTTGAGAATGGTCGGTACATAGTCTCACTCCCTTGGCGTGATAGCCATCACCCCCTCCCTAATAATTATTCATTAGCCAAATGTAGGCTCTATAGTGTATTGAAGAAATTGAGGTCACAACCTGACCTTTTAAAATCATATTCAGAAGTGTTAAAAGATCAAATGGAAAGAGATTTTATAGAAGAAGTTAAACCTTCTACACCACTTCACCCCGAATCTAAAGTTCATTACTTACCTCACCATGGTGTACTTAAAAACTCTTCAACCACAGCTTTAAGGATTGTTTTTGATTGCTCCTCAGGTTCCCCTAGCCTGAATAATTGCTTAAATTCAGGTCCCTCTCTTATAACAGATTTAGGTAAATTATTATTAAAATTTCGCATGAAATCTTATGCTATATCTGCAGACATCGAGAAGGCGTTTTTAGCGATAAGGTTAGATGAGAAGGATCGTGACTCTACAAGATTTTTATGGTTAAGAGAGCCAGAGAATCCTAATAGTCCTCTCATGACTTATCGTTTTAAATCAGTTCTCTTTGGTGCAACCTGCAGTCCTTTCCTATTAGCAGCGTGTCTTAATCATCATGTGTCAAATTCTGACAGTCATTATAAAACTGATATTTTGAGTCAATTATTTGTTGATAATATTTTTAATACTTTCGATGATGAGAATGAAATAATAAAATATTTTGATGAAACCCGTAATTTATTTTTGAAGGGAGGTCTTAACCTTAGAGAATGGTCCTCTAATTCCCTTAAAGCAAATGAATATTTTGAATTGAATAAAGTAAGAAGTGAAAGTTCTACTGTTAAAGTCTTAGGTTTAGAATGGAACATTAACAGTGATATGATGACTTACCCGGTTAAAGAGGTGGAGGAATTTGCCAATACCAAGCGCAAAATACTTAAGGAAGTAGCTTCTGTGTTTGACCCCATGGGAATATTATCCCCTGTTATTATTAGAGGTAAGGTATTATTACAAAAATTATGGAAGAGAAAGTATCAATGGGATCAACCTATTGCTGAAGAATTTTGTAAGGAGTGGGAGTTAATTTCTTTTCAGTTAAAGTATTGTCAATCATTACAAATACCACGTCAGTTAATATTTTCTTATGAAGTAATCTTGCATGCCTTTTCGGATGCTTCAAAGAGTGCCTATGCAACTGTAATATATATAATATCACATAAAAACAATATTTGTGTGTCTAATATTCTTATGTCCAAGGTTAAGGTAGCCCCTTTGAAAGAGTTAACCATTCCCCGTATGGAATTAATGGGTATATTACTATCTACTCGTTTGTTAAAATATGTTAATGAAGCATTTAACAATATTCTTAATATTAGGGATATATATATTTGGTCAGATAGTCAGGTAGCTTTACAATGGGTTTATTCTCAGAAACAGCTTCATACTTTTTTACAAAATAGAGTAGACGAAATCCACAAAAATGTCCCTTCAGCAGAGTTTAAATATGTGCCAACTTTTTGTAATCCAGCAGATTTAGCTTCTCGGGGAAGTAAAGGTGAATATATAAAATCGAGTCTATGGTTACATGGTCCAGGTTGGATAGTTGATGAGCAAAACTGGCCTAAATGGGAGGAGCATCCCTTACATCTGAAAGAATTTTCGGTTGAAGATTCTCTTGTTACCACTGCCACTATTACCGAAATTCCTTCTATAAAATATGTTTTAGATTTAAGTCTGTATTCATCTTTAGACAAGGTTGTACGTATAACAAATTTAATATTTAGATTTATCAATAATTTGAGAAGGTCAAAGATGAGTGCTCCTTTAAAATCTATAGTTAAACCAACTTTTTCCCATCAGTTTACACTGGAAGAGTTTCAAAGGTCAGAATTGTATTGGATAAGGAGCTTACAAGTTGAGTTTTTTACCCCAGAAATAAAGTGTTTAAGTTCGAACAATGTACCCTTAACTTCTTTAACAAAGCAATTAAATTTGAAATTGATGGATGGTTTACTTCGATGTGATCGAAGGCTTAATAATTCCTTATTACCTTTTGATACTAAGTTCCCTTTATTTTTACCCACTAAGTCTATTTTTGTTAAGCTACTCATTTGGCAGTTTCACATTAAATATCATCATTTGGGCATTTCTGAGCTTATTCTAATCATCCGCAGGAAATACTATTTTGTCCGAATGAGACAGATTGTAAAAAGGGTAGTAAGACCATGTGTGTTATGTAAACGCTTACAAGCGGTACGTTTTAAACCCGCTCCACTTGCTGCACTTCCTCATTCACGAGTAGTAGATAGTAAACCTTTTACTGTAATAGGTGTAGACTTAACAGGTTATTTTAATGTAAAGATTTCCAAAACCTTAATTAATAAATGTTATATAGCGCTTTTTACTTGCGCCGTAACTCGAGCAATTCATTTGGAAATAGTTTTGGACAATAGCACCGAATCGTTTTTATGTTCCTTCCGACGATTCATAGGTCGGCGAGGCATCCCTTCCATTATTTATTCAGACAATGCAACTTATTTTCAAGCTTCAGATAAGTATATTAAACGTTTACATTCACTCCCATCTGTTAAAGATTTTTTATCAACTCATTCTATAACCTGGAGATTTAATCCTGCCCGTGCTAGTTTTTATGGGGGTTTCTTTGAGCGGTTAATTGGTTTGGTGAAAATTCACTTGAAGAGAATACTAAAAAATAGTTTAATTTCTTTAGAAGAGTTTTCCACGGTTTTGGTAGAGATAGAATCGACCATTAATTGTCGTCCTCTCACCTTTGTGGATAATGACATTCTGAGTAATGACCCTTTAACACCTTCTCATCTATTAATTGGTTATAAATTAAATTCCCTTCCTGTTCCTCTTGAATTACTGGATTCGGATCCGACTTACAAAGATCCCATTAAATTAAATAAGAGATATAAATACTTACTAAAACTTATTAATAATTTTAAAAACGTATGGAGAAATGATTATCTTTTAAATTTAAAACAGTCTTGGAATGTGCAAGGTAGACCAAACATCAAGGTTGGTGACATTGTCCTTGTTGAAGATGATGGACCTCGCTTAAAATGGAAGTTAGGTATTGTTCTTATTCTTTATAAGTCACCTGATGGTTATGTGCGGTCCGTGTCTCTTAAGACGAGAAATGGTGAAATAACGAGAGCTGTTGTCCAGTTATATCCCTTAGAATTACATACTAATATTTATGATAAAGACTCTTCCCCTGTTAATGACCTTAATTCTGACATTGTGGTTCCCCCTGCAGCAGAACTAACACGTCAGGCTAAAGAGGTTGCACGACAGCGTATAAAAAATCTTTCATCACAACAGTTAACATAACTTTATTATTATTATTATTATTATTATTATTATTATTATTTCTTAATCTTTGTTTACAGTGTACATCCCTTTCATTTACTTTGCCTCCATTATGTTATTCACGAAATTATCGTTTGTATTTAATAGTTGTCTTTGTCATTGCTCTTTTGTTCGATATATCGTTGAAGGATTGGTCTTTGTCTTCTGTTGAACCTTTTGTTCCCCCTTCAAACTTTCACGAGTCCCTTCTGTAAGCATAAATGTAATATATTTGTAGTATATTGTACATTGATATCGTTTTGATATTAGTTATCTCTTCATCCTTAAAAATGAAATTGTTAAAGTATACTAAGGAAGGTGGTGAAGAAGTAAGGAGTTGTTTATAAGAAAGAGTTTATGAAAAGTTACAATGGTATATATTATATGTATGTACTTGTTCATTTGGTCTGGTGTTTTCGAGGCTAATAACCTCTTTTTTAAACTCTAGGACCGAGTGCTTACCCCTTTTTCTTGTAATGTCACGAGGTCCATGTAGTTAGTTTTCTTTTTCCCTTTTATTCTTACACCAGATCAGATTTTTAACCAAAGTTTTTTTTTCTTTTTTTTGTTCATTTAGGCTGTTGGTTCGAGGCTAATAACCTCTGTTAATAATTCTAGGTTCCTTGTACTTACTCTCCACCTTGGTAATGTTACAGGAACCAGTTTAGATAGGTTTTTTCCCTTTTTTCTTCTTCCAACAGCTTAAATTTTTAATTTTTTTTTGTTCCTTAGTTAACCTTTCATTAAGGATGATATTTTTAGACTGTATTCTTATTTTATTTTTATTTTTTTTGCCCCTTTTTTATGCTGAGTTGGGACAGTGCCTGTTTGAGCTTCCCTCACCTTTTTCCCCGCGGTTCTTCTCAGAAGTGACTCAATCTGGATTGATGGTTACCGAACATTAGAGCTAATCGTTTTCATGTTAAGTTTACCCCTTTTTTATTTCTTGAATTGCATAATTACTGAATTCTTCCTCGTTTCAAAATCTCATAACTACATACTTTTTTTTTCTTTTCTTCTTTTTTGTTTGTCGTTTTTTGTTTTGTTGCGGGGAGTTTTAATGTCATGAATTTTATTTTTTATTTATTTTTTTGCATTCATGACCAGCAATTGATTTTAATAGCTGTAATATTTATTCCATCTTTCCCTTTAAATCTTCCGTTAAATGTACAGTTAGGTTTTTGTACGTCTGGCAGGACCGTATTTTTAATAGCCATTGGTGATGAATAAAGATTTTACGTTATTAATAGTTGTAATTGAGTTTTAAAATTGCTTTAAAGTTTTATTATCTTTATTTATATGTAAGTTTCCCTGTTTAAAGTTCCCTCGTTTTAATATTTCTTTAAAGTACTAGATGTACGACATTTTTTCTAAATTTGTACGATTTTTCACCTGAAGCCTGTGCTTCTTGGACAATACTTTGTCATTATATTTTTTGATGTTTGAGTTTGCCTTGTCTATTAAAGTTAAAGTTATAATATTTCTTTTATTAAGGTTCGTTTACTGGTTACGTAATAAATAAACTTTTTATATTTATATTCCAAAAGGCCTTAATTTGAAATATTTTTGTGTTAAGTATTTCCAATCCTTTGTTGAACACTTCATTTAGACTTTTTAATATTTTAAAATTAAATATTTCTTTAACTGAAAACTAGGCTCATTCGTACATTTTATAACATTAGAATACACGGTTAATTATGAGTACTAGTTTTCTTTAAATAGTGGAAAACGTTTGGTTTAGAAACACATTTCTTGTTATGAGAAGTCATTTGTGGGAGACCTTTGACGAATTACTTTTCGGTCGACTTACTTCGTATATAAAGTAGGCTTGAAATTTCCGCAGGCCTTTTGTCAATTTTGGTTCGTGCGTGAAGGTTGTGTTGGACCTCTTAAGTTTTTTTTTAATTTGTTGTGACTTTTTTCACTGGAACCTGGAGGAGGTGTATTGGTTCCTTAAGTTTGTGTAGAACTTTCATTCATTCTGTTATTAAATGTGACGTTAGGCCAATGAGACATTTTTCGTTATATCAAGGATTTTCGCTGATGGTTTCTTGCTTGCAACCGATGTCGATGTCTAGGGTCTGATTTTTTCTCTCGGTGAGTGACATAAGTAGTCAAATATATATAGATATACCTTCTTTGTTTTTAATCGGTTTACCTTTCCCTTTTGTTATTAAAAGGTTTGACATTGATGAAATTATTTAAGGTTTAATATTTGTTTACGATAAATAATTTTTCTTTAGATTATTATTATTATTATTATTATTATTATTATTATTATTATTATTATTATTATTATTATTATTATTATTATTATTATTATTATTATTATTATTATTATTACTATTTTCCTCGCATGCAAAGGGATATTTATATTTTCCTCGACCAGAATACTCCTCCGTTTTATATTTTTTAGGTCTGGAATGATGTGGCGTGGTATGGTAGAATTCTAATTTCCTATCTTGAAGAAGGATCTATTGGTCCCCGTTGCTTTTCCTTGTTGTGGTTTGATGACTTATTGGTTCAGAAGAAGGATCCTTTAGTCCCTTTGGTGGGTAATATTCAGTTGAATATTCCTTTTATTTAATATATTTTTATTGGTTCTTTTTTTACTGAAAGGTTCATGCTTATATTTTATAATGAAGTTTATATCAAGATGGTATTGTTAATGTAATTAATGTTTAAATTTAAGTTTATGACTCTTTTTTCTTATTAGTGTACTCCTTATTATAGGTTTATTATTATTATTATTATTAATTATTATTATTATTATTATTAATTAGTATTATTATTATTATTATTATTATTATTATTATTATTATTATTATTATTATTATTATTATTATTATTATTATTATTATTATTATTATTATTATTATTATTTACTCCTCCGTTTTATATTTTTTAGGTCTGGAATGATGTGGCGTGGTATGGTAGAATACTGATTTCCTGAATTTGACGAAGGAGCTATTGGTCCCCTTTCATTTCCTTGTTGGTGGATGACTTACAGGTTCTCCTTTTATTGAAGATTTTCATTTACCAAATCTGGATATTAAATTGGTACTGTTAATAAACTTGATTTTTTTTATATTTTTTATTTATCCTGGTTAAGACAAATATATAAATTTTTTATTGCATTTCTTCCTTTGATACTTGTGCTCCTAAATATTATTGAAAACTGGCTGAGTAAACGGGCATTTTTATTTTTATTTATTTATTAAAATTTGAACTTTATTTGGTAAATGTGTTAGGTTTTGCCTCCATATTCCGTGAGCATGGACATTTTTATTTAACACAATATATATATATATATATATATATATATATATATATATATATATATATATATATATATATATATATATATATATATATATTATATATATTTATATATATATATATATATATATATATATATATATATATATATATATATATATATATATATATATAGTAAATTGATTAACAAGATATTTTAAAAATATTTCTTTAAGGCTTGTGAAATTGAAATAAGTTAGATGGCCTTATTTTAATAGCAAAAGAAAACGGTAAATTCAAATCTAACCCAGCTCGTAGCAGACGATCAATTCATATAAGATTTTAAGTAAATGTTTTATTTATATATTGATAAATATACTTTTAGTTACAGTATATGATTATATAATATTTGTTTCATGATATAGATTTTCTTTTTATATAAACTTTATTAGTTAAAATGTATTATAATTTGTTTTAAAAAATAGTTATAAAAATTAAAATATGTTATGTTAAAAATAAGTTTTCCGTGAGCTCTCACGTATCTGTATTTTTTTTTTTTTTTTATTTTCGGATAAAAGAAATTCTGTTCGCTTTTAAAGTTTTTTCTTTAAGTATTTTGCCATTTATTTGACGAAATAATGTAAAATATTAAAATATTAAAATATTAAATTAAATATTGTTAAATACTGTAGGAAGTTTTAGTAAATTTATTTTATCCAATTCAATAATCGAGTTTTATTATATCTACGAGGGAGAGAGAGACTTCAAGAGAGCAACTACTACAGCGACCAGTGAAGCTGAAGAACACGCCCTCCTCTACATATATTACACCTGTTAGCCGGAAAGAAGAAAAACTCCCAGCACCCTCTTCTGGCTACAAAGAGGCTCTCTCGCTCTGGCTTCCAAAGAAGCAGAGCATTCCATCAGCCTACAAAGAGGCTCTCCTTCTCTGGGCTTTCAAAGAAGCCGAGCTCTTCCGCCTACATAGAAGCCGAGCTCAATTCCGTCTGTAATCCACGGGATTACAGAATTGGTGACAACAATTTGTGAAGTGGAGGAGAAAATAAATAACTCTCCCAGCACTCCTGCCATTTCATAATTGGTGACCCAGAAGTCGAACACCCTCTCAAGCAGCAGCAGCTCCACAGAAGCTGAAGTTTCTTTGCTACGGTGACAGAGGTAGAAGTCTCTCCTACGGTGACGCAAGTAGAAGATGAAGCCTTCTGACGATGAAGAGACGCAACGGGCCCCAGCAGAAGAAGGTGAGACCATAGCGGGGATCAAGGTAAAACCTCCAGCATTTTATGAGACTTTGGTTCCAACCTAGTTCAGAGCGCTTAAGTAAATGGTCAAATTGAAAGGTTTCATCTATCACTGAAGAGTTCTATCATGGCACGAAAACAAAACTGGTTACTATCTCTTCCAGTTTTCATGTTAGTCTTCCTGGTTCCTGGTGACTCACTTATTCTCTCCTATTCAAGCAGTAACCAGACAAACACCACTTTGTCCATTGGAACTTCTTCAAGCACCTAAAAATAGAGATTCTTGCAACGACTTCATGAGAAAATTTATGGCTCACATGAGACAACTGAATTTCCGACAGATACCACTTCTTCATCCATCCAGTGCTTCTTCATACATTCCTGCCGAACTTCAAACTTGTACCCATATCTTTCTTCGTGTCGATTGCATTCGGAAGAGCTTGGAAGCACCTTATTCTTGCCCTTACAAGGTTCTTCAAAGGATGGATCGCTGCTACAAGATACAATTTCCTGATGGACGGACGGATATCGTTTCGGTTAGTCGTTTGAAACCTGTCGTATTCCCTTCGCCTTCGCAAATGGTTCCTTTACCTTCGGGTAATTCACCTTCCTAGATGGTTTCCTTACCGGTGGGTAATTCATCTTCCCAGATGGTTTCCTTACCGGCGGGTAATTCGCCTTTGCAGATGGTTCCTCAATCGGATGATGATTCGCCGAAACAAACGGTTAAGTCATCTACTGACCAGCAGGAACCAACTTTAGTGTCGACGTAATCCAGTTAGAAAGTGAGCTTTTATTAGTGAATGTGTTAAAAAAGTGCGTTATGTAAAAAAGTGCATTTTCGTTTTAAATTTAATGATAACAGCGTTTAAAGTGATTACATTTAAATAATATTTAGTGATTAATTTAGTGATTTTAGTATATAAAATTTAGTGTAAAAATACGCTCCAATTCTAGGGGGCGAAGTATATATTGTAAATTGTTTAACAAGTTATTTTAAAAATATTTCTTTATAGCGTGTAAAATTTAAAAAGGTTAGTTGGCCTAATTTTAATAGCAAAAGAAAACGGTAAATTCAAATCCAACCCAGCCGTAGCAGACGATCAATTCATATAAGATTTAAAGTAAAGGTTTTATTTATAAATTAATAAATATACATTTAGCTACAGTATAAGATTATATAATATTTGTTTCATGATATAGACTTTCTTTTTATATAAAAATTATTAGTTAAAATGCATCATATTTTGTTTTTTTTAAAAAAATACCTATAAAAATAAAATACATGATAAAAATAAGTTTTCCGTGAGCTCTTACGTATCTGTATTTTGTTTGCTTTTTATTTTCTGAGAAATAAATTCTGTTGGCTTTTAAAGCTTTTTCTTTATATATTTTACCATTTTTTTAACGAAATAATGCAAAATGTTATATAATATAATGTTTTGTAGCATGTTGCAAGATATTAATTATTAAAAATAGTTTTTGTTGACAAAATTTCTAATTTGCAAACAGAAATTTGGTTTTGCCAGAAATTGCATTTAAGCAGGAAGTTTTTGACAAAGTTGAAAATATTGTAGTTAAAGTTTAACTGCATGTGTGCGAAGTTGTTAAATAAAGTAGGAAGTGTTCTAATAAATTTATTCTATCCAATTAAACATTAGAGTTTTATTACACCTATTGTTACACCTACGAGGGAGAGAGAGAGACTTCAAGATTATAACGACAGCGACCAGTGAAGCGGTGGAACAAGCAGAAGAGATAACTATAAGCCCTCCTCTTCATCTACTAGACCTGTTAACCTTGGAAGTGGGAGAAGAAAAACTCCCACCACTCTCTGCTCCGGCTTACAAAGAGGCCCTCCCGCTCTGGCTTACAAAGAAGCCAAGCTTCCCATCAGCTACAGAGGCTCTCCCGCTCTGGCTTACAAAGAAGCTGAGCTCTTCCGCCTACAAAGAGCCCTAGCTCTTCCGCCACAAAGAGGCTGAGCTCGCTTCCGCCTGCAAACCTCGGTACTGCAGAATTGGCGACAACAACTTGTGAAGTGGAGAAGAAAAGAAATGACTCTCCCAGCACTCCTGCCACTTTATATATATATATATATATATATATATATATATATATATATATATATATATATTATATTATATTATATATATATATATATATATAACTATATATATATCTATCTATATATATATATATATATATATATATATACTACATCATCAAAGTTTTAAATAATTATTTTCAAGAATTTTAATGAAATAAAGGATTATTTTAATCCATATTCTACAAGGTGAGCATCATTTTTAGTTTAAAAATCTCTCATAATTCCTTCATTAGTAAGGATTTAATTCTTTGTCTCGTAAACGAATCTTCTAATACAATGAAAATAAGCTGAAAATTTTTAATTTTGTTTAAAAGTTAGCTAGGTAAATCCAGTTCACGAAGTCAAGAGCTTATGAAGAACTTCTCCATTATTGAAATGTGTTTCTCAGAATTTTCGAGTTATGATAATGTATGTTTAGTCTGCATTTTTAAGTTAAAAAACAAGTACATATATATATATATATATATATATATATATATATATATATAACCATGTATATATATATATATATATATATATACTCTGCTATATATCATATTTCTTTATACTATATATATATATATATATATTCTTACACACGCTTCACTTTAGTCATATATACTTATGATTCAATTCAGAAGACTACTACCAACACCAAATATTACTAACACCTGCCTTAGAGCTTCCCTATTAATCCTATCATACTCCTGTTGCGAATCCATAAAACCTAAATACAATTTATTCTTCTTCTCTCTCACTTTCTCAATCATTTGTTTCAATGTAAAGATTTGATTCACACATCTTCTACCACTTCTAAACGCCCCTTCTTCTTCAAGAATCACTCCTTTAGTCACTCGATGCACTCTTTCGACCAAAATACCAGCATATATCTTCCCTACAACACTCAATAAACTATTTCCCCTATAATAATTGCTGCAGTTAAAATTATCCCCCTTACCCTTATATAAGGGTACTATTAATGCTTTCCTCCAATCAATCGGAACTATACACTCCATTAACGCTTTGTTACACAACTTCAAAATCCTATTAATCACTATCTCACCTCAGTTCTTGAGCATTTATTTCACCAGTAATTTCATCTAAACCTACAGATTTACCATTCTTCAACTTTCTTACTCTACCCATTACCTCCCCCTTACTAACTGATCTATCCCCATTCTTCCTTCTTTGCCATAGAAGCCACACATTTCCTATCATCTCTTCATTACAATGTTATGCAGATTTTCGGAGTGTTCCCTCCACACTCCCCTCACATCCATTTCATCAGTTGCGAAAGCACCATCCCTATTCATTACTCTAAGCAGATTCCCATTGGAGTCGAAAGTGATTGGTTTAATATTAATAGCGGAGTGAGGCAGGGATGTGTTATGTCTCCTGGTTTTTTTTAATTTGTATATGGATGGGATTATGAAACAATTAGAAGTTGAGGTGGCAGGGGATGGTGTTAGAAAGATGGAGAATGGAAGAGAGTGGAAGGTGCCCTAGCTATTATATGCGGATAATTTGAGTTTCTGTGGCGAATCTGAAGAGAGTTTGAGAGAATAAGTTGAGAGATTTGTCAGGGCGTGTAAAAGGAGGAGTTTGAAAGTAAACGTAGATAAGAGTAGGGTTATGGTTGTGAGCGAGGACAGTCCTCGGTGTGAAGTTATGTTAGATGGTGAGCAAGTGGAACAAGTGTCTGAGTTTAAATATTTAGGATATATGTTGGATGGTGCAAAGTGTAGTAGGAAAGTTAGGAATGGCAGGAAGGTGGCTGATGCAATTAAATCCTTGGTGCATGTAAAGGGACTATGTCTTGAGTGCGTTAGGGTCTTACATGAGGGAATGTTGTTATCTGTGTTAATGTATAGTAGTGAGAATAGGATCTGGAATAAGAGGTATAGATCTAAAGTACAATGTATTCAGATGGACAATCTTAGGGGCGTGTTAGGTTTGAGAAGAATTGAATGAGGAATGAAGGTATTAGAGAGTTGTATGGTGTGAAGAAAGGGGTAAATGAGAGAATAAATGAAAGTACGTTGAGATGGTTTGGTCATGTGGAAAGGATGGATGATAGTAGGTTGGTTAATCGAATGTATAGTTGTGATTGTGCTGGGAATCGACCGGCTGGGAGACCGAATAAAAAGTGGATTAAGTCAGTAAAGGAATGCCTGGAAAGAAATGTGAGTTTGTCAGAGGCGAGAAAGGTGCATAATAGGTGTGAATATCGAGGTTTTGTGAGGGGGGTATGATTGTGGCCCACCTGGACCAAGGGATGAACCCTACATTGACGAGATACCATAAGGTTCGTCGAGGTCCCATGAAGCTCTAGGGTGGATTTTTGACTGCGACGAGTTCTCACTAAAAGGTAAAAAGGGAGCGAGTAAGGCTGGGACTTTCTTTGGACTTGCGTCATATTCTTCTACTACTTTATGTTTGCAATTCATACACTTACCTACACTGTTAGGAAAAATAGATAGTAGTATATATATATATATATATATATATATATATATATATATATATATATATATATATATATATATATATATATATGCTATGCTATATATAACATATATACCATGGCAACAGCTAACAATAATAATAATAATATATGTAATAATAATAGCTTTGTATATATATATATATAATAATAATATAATAATAATAATAATAATAATATGTATATATATATAATTTATATCATATAATATGTATATATTATATAATATAATATATATATGTGGCAATAATAATAATAATAATATAATAATAATAATAAAGCAATAATATATATATATATATATATATGAAAATAATATATATATAATATATGGATAATATAATATATATATATATAGTAACAATAACAATATGTATAAACCAATAATAATATATATAACTAATAATAATATATAATAATATAATATACAATATATATAGTAATAATATATATATAATATATAATAATATATAATAATATGTATATATGTATATATATAATATAATAAAATATATATATATGTAATAATATGTATATATAATATAATATATATATATATATATATATATATAATAACAATAATATATAGCATAATAATAATAATAATAATAATAAATAGATACGTATATGTATTACTCTAGAAATAATATGTAATAATATATATAATAATAATATATATAATATATAATAATAATAATAATAATAATAATAATAATAATATATATGTAATAATAATAATAATAATAATAATATATATA